>JANBPT010001305.1:0-10983 GCA_027575765.1 Tieghemiomyces parasiticus | reverse complement strand
CCGGTGGATGGAAATTTGGCAGTCGACATGGTGGAGAGGTAAATTGGTGAGCCGCGAGACTAAGGTGTGCCCCAATTCAGAATCGGTTGATACCGTTTGTTTACCGGCCCTAGTAACCCTAAGGCTTTACCTACAGCGCCAGGACCTGAGACCTTCGGTTTTGCTTACTCGACCTATTATGGTCCACTTGTAAGCTATGGTATTACGAGTTAGACTTCGTGTATCATAATATCTGGTGTTGAAACATCAACAGTGACCCCTCATCTATGCTGCTTCAGTGTATTGTAACACTGCTGTGAGATTGAACATGAAGCGTCTACTATAGATCGAGGACCGCTCTTTCGGTTTTATCCACTACAAATGATCTAAACTACTTGATGCTGTCGGAAGCAGGATCGCCCCGTGGAGCTTATGCGTAGTCTTGTTGACGACATTGGTACAAAGTCGGATGGCGGCGGCCCAGGCTGCATTTTGCTTTGAGATCTGGCGTTTAAGAATTGCAGAATATAGTGGTGTATTGGTTCCGGGTGGCGTGTAAGTTCAGGTGGCGAGAAACGGACCGAGTTCGGCTGATGTCATGGCGGAACTCCTCCCCCCCATAACCATACACACGGTATTTTAAAGTGTAGGGCTGTCCGGGCCACAAAGATAGTGTGGATGGACTTACCAGATAGCATAGCAGGAGCCGGGCCCGCTCGAGGTCACAGAAGTGGACCAACTGCACCAGATACGTTACCAGCTCCTGGACGTCTTCATCGGTGGGGCCCTCGCGGTAGGTTTCTATCCACTCAGAAAGTAGTGCCCGTTGCTCAGTAAGGCTCTTGGCGCCGGCGAGGCTAGGATATTCGATCTGCGGGATGGACTACGAAGGGGGTTGATTAAGGATATTAAGAGGGAATTGTAATTAATGTGTCGTGACCTAGGGTGACTGCTGATCCGTAAGCCAAGATGAGCGTGACTTACGTCAGGAGAGGCTGTGTCGTTGGTCGCGGAATCAGTCCCTGTATTGGAGCCAGGGACAGGGCCATTATCGGATGATGAGTGCTTGGCCTGCCGCTTCCGCCGTCGGAAGTGCGTGCGGAGGACCTCTGCGCGGATCTCTAAGGGAAAAAGGAGCACCAAATCGATGACAATTAAATGTAGCGATGTACTGTGTTAAATCAATTGAAGTAAGCGAGGCCTGCAGGTACCAGGACCAGTAACTTATTGTGACCACATCTTCGGCCCCCATACTTACCTTGAGGGAAGTGGGCGACCTCGTCCCAGCTTAAGTGCCCTCGGTAGGGAGTTAGGAGCTCGTAGTCTTCGTACCCACTCTCCGTGGAACCTAAAAGCATGCGGTCCCTCGATGGCGGTTGAACAGGAGATCTTGGTTGTTGAACGGCGGCCGCCGGTCTACCCCGCTTGCGACCACGCGCCCGGGTCGATTGTTCCTTCGTCGCAGTTCGCGGTACATCTGTGATCGCCAGTACACCACCACCGCTGTCCGGTCTGCCAGACACACCTGCAAACCGTCGGAAGCCAGCCCGGTGGTACATAGTAATCCTAATTTCGCGTTGCAAGGCAGCGGGCAGATCCCGAAGGACCGATTCGTCGATCTGAGATGGTGAGGGAAACGAGTTAGGATTTTTGTCCGGCAGTAGCGAATTCTCAGTTGTGCCGTAGGATTGTCCACTGGTGGCACTATTTTCTGAAGTTCGCAGTAACCGCAAGGGGGACGGGGACGGTGAGACCTGATCGTGGAATAAATTCGACCGGGCCTCACTCGGGTCTATTCGGTACCGCTGGGCAATATCTCGCCGGAGGCTGGCAGGAAGGCACCGCCACACCTCCCGGCTTATGCGCGGGGATGGGACGGACAACCCTGGCGGGGTGGTCGTAGGTAGGGATGCCGGGGGTGTATTCGTGGCTGACGAATTCAACTCGGTTGTCTTGCTAGGCCCACTTTCCCCTGTGGTCTGTTGCCGGTGATCAGCTTGGGCGGGCGGTATTTTAGCACGTGGACTATCCCCAATCGTTGTCTCGCTAGCCAGACCTTTACCCTTGGGGCTCCGTTGTGGTCCAGAGAAGAAGGTACGTAGGGTTGGTTCCCCGACCAGCCTGGCAAGCCCCGGGGTATCAGACACGAGTTTCTGAACCTGGATACCGAGGGCGCGCAGCTCGGTAGGTGGGACGGCCAACTGGCGGAGGAGCCGTTCGCATGCCGTCTGGAGGACGGTGGCCTCGCGGGTGGCCAGCGGAAGTGAGGCGGTACGAGTGAAAGTATCGCAGAGGCCGTGGCCCAAGTGCTTGTGGGGCTCGCCAGCCCCGGATTGCCGGCGTTTAACCTTCAGAACCACAGAGCGGCCTTGCACCGCCGCGGCGGCCATCCGCTGGGCCACCTCATGACACAGGTCAGCCAAAAACCGGACGACCTGGTCGGTCCGTTCGAACCGCACGCCCCATCCCACTTCGGTACCAATGGACCGGCGCTCGGTGTGAGTCTGAACCAACCGATCGTCTTTGCCACAGGCGAGTCGCTGGAGCTGCTGGGCGACCTTGGGGCCGAGAAGATCGGCTAGGCCCGACGGATCGGCCTGCTGGAGCTGACCAATTGTGGTAATACTTTGCGTCGCTAACTTGTTGGCGTTAGACCACCCTACGCCGGGGAGATCACGGACGGGGAGAGGCGCAATGACAGCCGTAGCAGCCTCGGGGGCGATATAGAATTGTCCGTGTGGTTTAGCGCGGCGGGCGGCCAGTTTGGCTAGGACGATACTCGTGGCGATGCCGACGCTGATTTGGCACCCCGTGGCGGCGTGAACCTGACCGCGGAGCCGTTTGGCAAGGCCAAGGTATGCCGTACCGTCACTACTCCCTAGGTGAGCGTCGGCTGGGAAATGGTGGGTGACATCCAGGATGGCCTCGTCCATGCTGCCCACCTGAACGTGAGGTGAATACTCGGTCAAGATCTGGTAGAACGCACGCGATATGGCCTTGTATGCCTCAAAGTCATAAGGCAGGAGGACCAGCTGTGGACATAGCTGACGGGCCCGCCCGACATGCATGCCGTTCTTGATGCCGAAATTGCGGGCCACGTAATTGCACGACGCCAGATCGCTGTGGGACGATTGGGTGGTAGGATCCTGGCAGTGGCTCACAGCGACTGGCCGGTCGACCAAGTCGGGACGGGACCGAAGGGCAACGGCGGCGAAGAAGCAGTCAAAGTCGGCGTAGAATATCACCCGGTGCTCGCCTGGCCCTGGTGGAGGACGAGAGGGTCCGGTCGCGGCCCCAGCGGCTGTAACTTGTTCGATGATGTAGGCCTGCAATTCAGATTTAAACGCAGAGAGCAGGTGCAGGCGGGAAGCCTGGTAGTAATTTTTAAGGAAGGCCGGGTCAGTGGCGGTAGTACGGCTGGGATCCTTCGCACCGCTCCTCGGTGGCTCGGGACAGCCGGAGGGGATCGGGGGGGTTGGCTTTGGTATTGCCGAATTCGCCGCCATCTGGGGTGGCAACGCGGCCGTTCGTATCATCAACTCTGTAGCCATACCGGCCGGTTGGGTAACCGAGGAAGGATTACTGGTGGCGGTGCCAGTGAGCTGCCGAAGGAGACTGGCCTGACCTCGGCCGCGCATGCACTCCGGCTGGTATGTCGCCCAGGGTAGCCGGCAACCAGCACTCGCGCTATCCACGACCCAGGCCGGGGTGACCACACGGTACAGGGCCCGGCCTCCCCATTCTTGGACTTTTTTGGGCGTAAGTTGGGTGGCCACGATATAGGTAATTTCTTCGGCCGGAGTCAGGTAATGGACGAACAGGCCGCCATGGGTGAATACAAGGGCGCGGAGTTCCTGCTGACTGGGCTCCGTGTACCCTGTCACAAAGACTCGTACGCCAAGGAAAACGCCTGAGGAGTGGAAGAGTCCGCCAGGCCGCATTGAACCGATGATTAAATAAAAGGTTGTGCTTGATAGTGTGCATCCGGGCATTATAGCACGCCTTCGGAGTCTAAATAACAAACAGTGACCGGCGCAGTGGAGCCCTCAACTTCATTGCCTAAAAGACCCCGTGAGCACATGAAAGTAGGGGCTTACCTGGTTTGTTGGGTTCGGCGGCGACTCTGACGTTCGTACCCGTTATGGCCTCACCCTGGGCCTGCAGTTTACGCACTTTGTCGGCCATGTAGTGCCGCATGGTGTACTCCTGGACAGGCTCTAGCTCCTGTCCCACGTCAGGCGTGCGGGCCGCCATGGTGAAATGAATGGGTGGAGAGTGTACTCTGCAGGGAGTAGTTAAGCGAAGGGTTATCGTATGAATCGTCTGCCCACCGGCATGCGGGCCTCCGAGGCAAATGCGCAAAGACTCGAACAACTTGCATCTACACAAACGGTAGGACACAAGGGGTACCAGTTTGCGGGAGGGAGGTACAGAGACTTCCGCTGCGGCACCCCCTCCCTAATGGTATTACAGGGAATAGCCACAGTCCCGCTGAAAGAGCTACTGTCAATGCACCAGTCTGTTCGCTATAGGTCACCAATTGTCGCGCCGCTGCTGCTTCCAGATAGGGCCGGATCCTCCCCAATTGTACCAGTGCCCGCAATCGGCTAGCGCACTCTGGACTTGAATAATTAATAGACAACTCATCCACCGCGATCAACGGACCAGCCGCGCGGATACCTCGTGTGTTTATTGTGGCTCCGCTTCTCAACCCCTTTACAAAGACGACGTGCAAACGGTATCATCAACGTGGTGCAGGCAGTGACGAAAAATTACCATACCCGAAGACCGGCTACTGCGTCCAGGACTGGGCGCAGCACGCCAGCGACGTTACCAGAACTGGGCGCCCCATCGCCGCTATACTCACGGTGGTCTTTCAGCGAGATGCCCAGCAGCAGTGCCCGGGCATCCTGAGGGCTCTGCTGGTGGATTAGGTGAGTTACCTCGCTGGCGAAGAGCTGGTAGACGACGTTGAGGCCGGAGTCACTCGTATTACCGAGCAAGAACTGTGTGTGCGTGGGTGGGGCGGAGGATCCCCCAAAGTCGTCATCGTCCACGGTCCGTGGGTGACCCGCCATGTCTGTCGTCCGGTCACCGCCGCCGCTGGCGAGCTGGGAAAGTATCTAATGGGGGTCGGGCCCGTGCAGGCAGTTGTGGAGCACAGCGGGGTTAATTAGGCTGCTGGTTGAAGACAGACAGTTGACTAGTGGCATGGTACCTCACGCCCTTGACTGCTGTCGGGAAGCGGGCTCGTACCCAACGTGGCACCTCGCGGAGGCGGACCCCAGCCTGTCGGTGGATCTCATGGCTGCTGAACACTTACTAGCGACCCGACGTTGCCTAACTGGGTGATGAGGACCACTATCTTGTCGGCGAAGCCCAGGAGTACCACGTCAGTTGGGTGGCCTTGGACCTCTAGGCATGTCTGCCGGATGTTCACGGGGAATGCAGGCTCGGCCATGGTGGTTAGACTGGTGAAAGATTAGCAACGGATGGCGAAGGGATGAGGAACCGGTTCCAAGATGCCAGTGACGTTGGACGAGATGCTGGACGAAGCGCTGGGGCTACTAGGTGACTGTTGAGAGCCAGTGCTTGGGCTACTAGCTTAGACGCCAACCGTATCCCGCCTGGCTTGAGTCTGGGTGCTGGAAGCCTGGGCCACCCCCCCTGTTTCTAGCCGGCCAAGCGGTGCCACGTTTCGTATCCACGCCACCTTCACCTATGCTGAGGTTCGCATGGTCGAGGTCACTACGACGTCTCTTTATTCTAAATTACCGTAGAAAGGAAGTCGCTGGCGATAGGTTTATTATCGATCGTGGGCATTGGTGAGCGGTATCCAGTGATTATCTGCTGCCGTTAGTACGCTTGTCCCCTCGGGGCCGTTCACCGCTCGACTTCTTGGCTCTTTGGTGGCCTTTCGATGGGCCATTAACTGCCGACATAGCAGCGGAGCTGTTGTGCTTCGCACCGCGATCGTTCCGCGGCTGGGCGCGGTCCGTTGTACCCCGGGGCTTCTTGGCCTTCCCTTCCCCTTGCTCTCTCCCTTCTTTCCTAGGTTTATCCCTTTTTTCGTCGCGTTTCGTCTTCTTACGGGGCGGGGGAGCATTAGTTGACATATCCTCCTCCGTCTCGGCCGCGGAACGCTTACTGGCACCCTCCCCTGTCGACCCCTCTGTCTGCTCCAACTCTTTCTTAGCCTGTTCGCGTTCCTTGCGCACCTGCTCCCGCTCCTCTTTGGTTCGGAACCAATTGAAGGGTTTGTTTTGCTTGATTTGCTCGGCGGCGAACTCTTTGAACTGTTTGGTCTTTTGCCGCCGCTCCAGGAACTTGGTATCGAATCGTTCACCATCCAGAATGCGGAGTGTCGGGATGAACTGCAGCAGCTTCGCCCGGTAGTCTGGCTGCTCGCAGAGCTTGTTGCCCTTTAGATTGAGGTTGACTAGCTTGGTCATTTTGGAGAGCGCCACGATATCGCTGGAGCGTGCGGTAATAAAAAACCGGTTGGGTGGATAGAGTAGTAGCGGTGGTCAGCCATGATCATCCCATCGAAGACGCCGTTTGATGCTACTTTCAATAGTAGGGTCGAGGGTGGCTCGCATACCGCCCCACTTACCTCCAGCCGCTGATCAAATTGGCACCCAGGTCCAGGATCTCGAGGGCCTGACAGCTGGCGATGGCCTCTGGGACCGAGGCGATGCGGTTATTGCCGAGCCGGAGCTCCTTGAGCTGCGTTAGGTGGCCATAGTCAGGGATGGTCCGCAGGGCGTTGTGCGTCGCGGATAGCTTGATAAGCTTGAGGTTGCGCAGTAGCGCTGGCAGCTGTTCGAATTCGTTGTGTGAGATGACTAGGTGGCCAAGGTAGAACAGAAGGGAGGTTGGCTAATGAGTCCAAGGTCGGAGTGTAGCAAGGCGATAAGCTAGATACAGTGACTTAAAGGCGGTGGCGGAGGAGACTGGTGATCATGTCCCTGCCTTCCCCGCATTCGGCCGTTGGGGCTGCGCCCACTAAGCTTGGCCGTCACTAGATTCGTCACCTACCAAGTGTGTTCAGGTCGGTCATTTTCCCCACATTCTCGACGCGAACCAGCTTGTTGTTGTTTACGATCAGGGCTTTCAGCTTCGTACATGACACCAGCCAGGCGGGCAGCTGCAGGAGCCGGTTGTTACTGAGGTTGAGCACGGTGAGTTCGGTCAAATCCCGCAGAAACTCACCCTGGTCGAGTTCATTGTGAGCCAGGTTCAACCAGGTCAGCGAGGTGAGCCGACGCAGGCCGTCCGTGGACTGTGAGCCGCTGAGACGGTTGTTACTAAGGTTGAGCTTGCGCAGCTCGATGCAGCACGAAATGTCCTCGACCTCGTCGATGTCCTTGCCGGAAAGATTGAACTCCTTGGCCTCGGTGATGCTAACCGTCGCATGCTGGGTGAGAACCACCGGCGTGAGTTTCATGGCGGTATTGGACGGGGAAGGGGCCGCGGTGCTCGGTCGAGGGTGGTGATGCGAGAAGTGGCAGACGGTGAATGTCGACTGACGTGTTAAAGGGCGAACACAGAATGTCGTTTTCAAGAGCGGGTGCAAATAGGCAAGAGGGCGGGCGAAGGTGCGAGAAAGGCTACCAAGCGTGGGTAGTCTACAAAGGCAGTCGGGATGCGTGGCCAGAGGGCTCGAATTGTCAAGAGTAGTTTGGGCTTCTCATTGGCATGCTACTCGGCTGCTAGTGATTGAGAGAATATAATTATTTTTTTCCTTGCAGCTCCGAGAGTGACGAGAATCCGAGTAGGTATTGCTTTTTTTTTTTCCAGCTCGGGGTCCTGAATTCACGTCCCAGCAGTATTTTTTTTATTGAGCAATATTCCACATGCGTTCCCCTCACCATTCCCTGGCCACCCATTCGTTCGTCGTTTAACCGTACCGAATTGACATTCTCATGCTCTGCTGACAAGTGAAAGATCCATTTGCCGCTTATCCTCTAAAAGCATACCGACCATTCACATAGCCAATACCATGAGCGACGACGATCAGAAGACCACCTTTCCTGCCTTGGTAAGTGTCCCCGCCCTAGCCATTTAACTATGGAGGGGCAGCCCCCATTGGGGCCAGAGGCCGACTCACTTTAGCGTTTAATGAAATGCTCTCCGCCTGCCGCCTTATACTCACCCCCATCGGACCGAATTTTGCCTCTTTTTCCCACCATGTAGGGTGTCATGCCCGAGCTTTGCAAGGCCTGCGATAAGCTGGGCTTCAAGTCCCCCACGCAAATCCAGGCCGAAGCCATCCCCTGGGCGCTGAAGGGCAAAGACATTATCGGCCTCGCTCAGACTGGGTCCGGTAAGACCGCTGCGTTTGCGATCCCCATCCTCCAAGGCTTATGGGACAAGCCCCAGCCTTTCTATGCCTGTGTCTTGGCTCCCACACGGTAAGTGGCCCAGTCATTCGCAATAAGGTTTTGACTAACCAGCTAGTCTCCCATGAGACCCGCTTCATGCGAGATAATATAACCAACCGGTATGATACTTGTCTTACCTGGCACCTACCCACTCCCACATACTCAATCGCTCAGAGAGCTCGCTATTCAGATTTCGCAGACCTTTGAATCCCTTGGCGCCAGTATCGGTGTCCGGTCGATGGTAGTCGTGGGTGGAATGGACATGATGACTCAGGCCATTGCTCTCACTAAGAAGCCCCATATCGTCGTGTGCACGCCTGGCCGGCTGGTGGACCACCTTGAGAACACCAAGGGGTTTAACCTCAAAAATCTCAAGTGCTTGGTAAGTCGTTAACGGCTTTGCATTTCTCGTATGGTCTCTCCAGTAGTCACGCATACCGGGCTGGATTACAGTACGGCAATCATTACGTTAGAGAAAAGCCGGATAACCTTGCTAACATGCTAACTGTACTCCCCATTACCGACTTACCCGCCATCTACTTACTACAGGTTATGGACGAGGCTGACCGACTGCTCGACCTGGACTTTGGTATCAAGATCAATCAGATTCTTCGGGCCATTCCTAAGGAGCGCAACACGTACCTTTTTTCGGCCACCATGACCACCAAGGTAGCCAAGCTCCAAAAGGCATCCCTTAATGACCCAGTCAAATTGGAGGTGACGGGTAAGTACTCCACCGTCGACACCCTGCTACAGTACTACGTATTCCTCCCGTTCAAGCGCAAGGACGCCCACCTCGTCTACCTGCTCAACGAGCTGGCCGGCAACTCGTCCATCGTCTTTGCGCGCACGTGCAACGAAGCCCTGCGGCTGTCCCTCCTCCTGCGTAACCTGGGCTTTCCGGCCATCCCGCTCCACGGCCAACTCAGCATGGACAAGCGGTTGGGCTCGCTAACCAAGTTTAAGGAAGGAGATCGGAACATTTTGGTCGCTACCGACGTGGCCAGCCGCGGTCTCGACATTCCGCTCGTCGATGTGGTCATCAACTACGATGTACCAGGCACCTCCAAGGACTATATTCACCGCGTGGGCCGTACCGCCCGGGCAGGCCGCTCCGGGAAGAGTATCACGATGGTTACCCAGTACGACATTGAGCTCTACCAGCGTATCGAATTCGCCCTGGGTAAGAAGCTGGACCTTTACAATGTGGACTCTGACGGCGTCTTGCTGCTCCAAGAACGTGTGCAGGAGGCCCAGCGGCTGGCCGCCATTGAGGTGAAAGAGAATGACACCAAAAAGGGTAGCGGTCGAGGCAAACGTCCGGCCAGGGGTGACGAGGACATGGCTGATGCTCAGTCAGTCCGCCAGCGGGCCCTCAAGGACGCTGTCAAATCGATCGGCAAAGACCGTAAGCGGAGCCGTCGCTAGTCGGGGTGTACCAAGCTAATACAACCTTGTAGAACAAGAATATTTTAATGCGCGGGGTAAGCAAGTCCTTGGGGTCTGCAAGGGGAGTGAGAGTGGTGATGCGGAATGAAATTTATGGCACCCAAGTTTACACTCGTTGCTATAAACCGATTGCCTCGAATGTAGCGGGTCTAACAGTATAACCTATAAAAGAATTGGGTACTATAGAAAGACAATAAAGGACGCTGTTCTGCGAAGTAGGTCCAAGTCAGAGACCCTAAACCATACTTACCGGGTGGGATAAGGCTGATCCTCAGCGTACAGAGGATTGATTACCAGGACCTGAGTGCCACGCATATATAGCATAAGCTGGTTGCCAAAATTGACTCTGCCGTCGCTTGCCCCGGCATCAGTTGAAACCGATTAGCCTCCTACTCCACGTGTTAGAACTCCATGAACGTCAAAACCCAAAATTGGCTACTCGTCTGGCAACAACCAACGCCATCCCCAAACCTCCACGCCGCCACTGGGCACTTAGCTAGAAAAATAGCCAGTTCCACTTCCTACTTATGTACCTCTTATCGCAGCCATTTGGGCAATTCCTCTTTTTGAACGACACCTGCAACATTTCTCTAAGCTTTCCTCCGATTCCAATTATTCCCACTATATTAACACGGTACCGAGAAGGCTAAGCCGCAGGCCTTCGCCATATCAAAGGATCCAGGACAGTTTAAAAAGTAAAGAATTCCACATTTGATACTTCTATTCTTGGATCATGATCAAACCTACCACATGTTTACTCCAAAGTTTACAATGGATCACAAAGGGTAATCATAATGCCTAAATTACGTTTACATGAAAATGTCAACGACTATAAAGTCTATTCTGGAAGTACCTAAAATACTATATGAAAATATCGCTTAAAACGAAGGCAGACTCAACTCAAATCTCTATAGTTGATGACACACCGCAGGAATCGCGCATCAGAAGGCAGGTAAGAACCGCTGACACACACTAAATCTTTAAACGATCCAAAGCGAGTCGTTTAAGCGATATTCAATGTCTCAGACATTAGAGCTGTAGGTAAAACCTTGAGGTGACTAGGGCCGGTAAACAAATGGTATCAACCGATTCTAAATTGGGGCACACCTTAGTCTCGCGGCTCACCAATTTACCTCTCCACCATGTCGACTGCCAAATTTCCATCCACCGG
>JANBPT010001304.1:0-11010 GCA_027575765.1 Tieghemiomyces parasiticus | reverse complement strand
GGACCTATCCCGGTTTATTTGGGCGCTGGCTTCCCAGTGGGCGTTCCAGGGTGGGGATTCGAAGCCAAGTAGCGGCTATGCCGAAGGCAAAGCAGGAGCAAGCAATCGCAATTGCTAAGGGCCTGGACCGCCACACACCCCACCTAACCGAGCTATCAAGAGTCCAAAGTCATCGTGGCCGCACCGTCATTCTCTGAAAATGCAACACACGCAGTCGACCCAACCCAACACCATCCAGTCGCTCGACTCGCCGTAGCTAAGTGCTGTGTGAATACGGATAGAGAATAATGTTGTCATAGCCAAGTGCGGAATAAATTGCCGGGATTTATATATAGAGGGTGCTCGGTGCTGCTCCTTGTACACCTTGTCTGGTGCCTTTGGCCAGGGGATTGGGTGTGTTAGGGCCAGGTGTAAAAGCTCTGTGGGTATTGGTACCTATTCGCATAAAGTGTTTCTAAGAGTAGCCCTGCATGCTAAAATGGTTTGAAGGGGGAGGATGTGCTACTGTGCGATGTGGTTTGTACTGTGAGGGGCTTATTGTCGGATATGTTGGGTAGAAAAGGGGAGGAATTGGTTGGTAATTTATAAACCGTAAGAGTTGGCTAACGACGAGTTTACAAGGGAGCTTTCTCTGCAGCTTCTTTGACCGGCTGATTTATGTGGATGGTGCCGAAGGGTGTGTCCTTGGCGAGCGTCAATCTAGCCGAGGCTGTGCAATGAACCAATAAAAGGATTTGCCAAGCAGTGGAGTTGCCAGTCGACAGAGGAGGTGGTGTGGTGTTCAGCGCGTTACTTCCTTGGTATGGCGAGGGGCAGGGAGGTGGGTTATAGGTAGCAAGGGCGGAGATGGGCCGCGACCGGTGCCTCCCTGGCTAGATGAACCCCGCCGTTAATAACGATCGGGGGTGGGGCAGTGAATGGCGGCTGCCGATGCGGATATGCCTTAGTTACCACACCGGGGGATTCTGGGTCGAGTTGGGGGCGTCATTGGCAGTGCTTAGATAAACTCTCAATGGCATACTAACGCCACCTGCCCGCGACTTTGGTCGCCTGAAGAGTGTATCCGTGGGCCATCCGTTCGGATGCTTTGGCAGTATACAGCCACCATCCCCGCCAAAGGGGTATACACCTAGGTGACCAGCCTACCATAGGGCCTTTCGCAGCCCCTTCAGTGCAGATCAGACCCCCTTGCATTTACAGACCTCATTTATACTTATGCTGTTCTCGCCGCCGCGCTCCACCTACTGCTAGAAGCCCGAGTCTAACAAAAAGCCGTCCACGGCTCGTATCGGCCGTGTGCTCAGATCTTAGCTTCAAAACTAGGTACCAGCAGCGACTTGACCCTGCAATCGACGGATGGTTTCCATCCTAGAATTGTACCGCTCCTTGCAGAACAGCTTGGCTTTGCTGGTTCCACTGCGCCTTTTCTTTTACTGCCCTGGCACTCCTGTGGCAGGCATGAGCCATGGGGTCGACTGTGGGGGTGATTGGCAAGGCAATAAACTTCCGGTAGGTTAGCGACAACTATATTGAGAAGACCTTTACATGACTGATATGGCCGACCCGATTGATGCGAATGGTGCAGGGAAGGGGATTCGACCCCGGCAAGGGGCCGAGCCCCGTCTAAGCGGCGCGAGGGGCTCGTGTGCAGTCTGATACGCGGGCATGCTTTGCGATGGTCAAGGATAAATAAACATAGGCCGGTAACGCTGTTGGTTAATACTAAGAGGTAGGGGGTTTGCTCTAGGGGTAGTGGGGGCGGAGATGGGTCGCGATTGATACACCCCTGGCTGGGTGGGCGTTGCCATCGATAATCGTCTGGAGTGTGGGTGGTGCCTCAAGGGGTTGCCGAAGATGGTATATTTCGGCTACCACACACGTCAGTATCATATATATATATATTTGCCCGTGAGCTGGGGCGTTGGCTCTTTAGTGTATAAAAATATGTATCGAAAGCATTCGGAGTTCCAGCCTCTACTAAATAATAACGAGTGGTTGAAGGTTGATCGGGAAAGAATCGGGTCGAAAAAGACAGGGAACATCGAGTCCGCCATGTTAAAGACGTCGTGAGGCTACATAGGAAACTGGGTAAAGCGTGATGGCACAATGTCAAGCCTAATAAGGGATGCAGACTAGAGAACCATTTAACCAAAGATAAATTAAAACGTACATGTGTTACTAGTGCATGAAGCACTTCGCCGCTGTAGGTTTGGGTCTCACTGGTGGGAAGGTCAAGGAGAGGGGCCGGGCCCGTCGCCCTACCACGTTCCAAGCCGATGTCGGAGAGATTGGCAGTAGACGGGTGGGTGGTAATTCCTGCTGGTGGCGGGCCGAGTGCGATTCGTAATCATTCACTAGCACCGCACTTGGATTGATTATGCGATTCTCTGGTCTTGTCTTCCGAATCAGCATCGTCCTCCTCCTTAGATTCGTCTTTGTTGGATGAGGTACTATCTTCACTCTCGGGCTCGTCGGTATTCTCTTCATCGGGGTCTTCGTCGCTATTGGAGGGACTGCTCTCGCTCTCGTTTGCAGTGGCGCTCTCTTCGTCTAAATTGTCATCGGTGGTCTCGGTAGCCTCAGGATCCTCGGTGGTCCCGCTAGCCTCAGGATCCTCGGGAGCTTCAATGTCGGTGCCACCGTCACTGGTACCGGTACCCTGGCTTGGCAGTGGCTTGGGCAGGGTTTTCTCGGAGATGTACACAGCCTGGGAAGCAGAGATCGTATCTCCCTTTTTGGCCTCGATGAATACCGGGAAGATGCCGCCGTCGCCACCCGTGACTTTGCCGCCGGGCGTCACGGTAATCTTGGGCTGGTTGATGTAGAGGTCGCTCCAGTCGTTTGCGTCGCCGGCCATGTCGGGTAGGACGTAGCCGTACTTCTTGCCGCTGACCGTGAAGACGAAGTTGAAGAGGGAGAGCGGGGGTGCCGTGAAGGAGGCGGGGCTGCTGGGATTCACAATGTCGAGCATCATGCAGTTCCAGAAGAGCTCGCGGTAGTCGGACCGACTGTTCCAGGTCCACGACACGATGGCATCCTTCTTGGCCGGCAGGTTAGCGGGCACCTTGACCTTGATGTTGAAGAGCTCCTTCCCGTTCTCGTTGGTCGTTGCCTCGCTCTCCGAGAGGCAGTCCTTGAAGGTCTGGTCGAACACGGCGAAGGTCTTGCCGCCATTATAGCTCACGGACCACTGGCAGTTGCCGAACTTGTGGACGCCGTGGTTGGACATAAGTACAGTCTCGGTAGTACCAGCAGTCCACGCGCCGGCGTTCTTCTTCGGGATGGAGTTGCGGCACACACCACCACCCATATTCTCAATACCGGCGTGGTCTTCGTAGCTCATCGCCTCGCCGGTCGGCGCAGCCAAGTTGTCGTCTTGCTCACCAAAGCCCTTGCACTTTGAGTAGTCGGAGTTAGGCACGCAAGGGAAGGCAACGCTAACATGGGAGCGAACAACGTTGGCCATGCCGAGCACGGCCAGCGAGAGGAGGGTGACTTTGGCGGGAGCGTACATGGCTGGCGAAAGATGCGCGGGCGAACGAGGGAAGGGTACGGTGGGGTGGGCGGACGATGGCGTACCAAAGTGGCGGGTCAAAGGCGCAGGAGAGGAGACGGCGACGGGGTTGAGTTAGGAAGGTAGTGGGTAATGTCGGGTCAAGGCCAATGAAAGACCAGCGTCCAAAGGCACAGAAGGGGGGCGGCAGTAGAGCGGGTGCGCACAACGGTGGTGGTCGGCACAGGTCGGGGTCAGTGGGGGTAATGAAGAAAATGCCGAGGACGGCCGGCACGGGTTTTTATAAGCATCTGGATGACTTGCGTCCAACGGCCGGCGCGTACCCGGTCCTCTTCATCCTGGTGAAGGTGGGTGGAAGTTCTAACGGTGAATACCCTAGGACTGGCTACATACCGCCAGACACCGGGGCCTTGAGGAGGGAGGATGATACAGACACGGGCCTGGACACCGGGCAAACCTAAACGGATCACATTTTCACTTGTCCCGCTTCCCTCTTTCCTTCTCGTAAGTAAATTATCATACCAGAGACGGCGGTTCATCCTTGACAATTGACGGATATAAGCAGTGCCACTGTCGTCATAATTATATGGCAGCAGTGTTTGGCCTGTCCAAGCCAACGATGACCCTGTGAAGTTCGGTGAAGCGAGAATCCGATGGGCGCCATGGGCCATGGGGGAGCATGAAATATTCTAAGGCTGACGTGAAGACCATCGAGTAGTTTATCCCGCTCCGACCGAGATGGTGAGAAAGGTGAACTTAGGTGATATGCTATCGATTGTCATGCTGATTGTCGAAGCTGCCCTAGCTCGAAATACCTTGGCGTAGTCAATCGATGCTGTACCGTCGCCGGTTGACAGAGCTACAGGGAAGAGCTCCTGTCCTGCGTCCCCATCTTGATTGTACGTGAGTATTTCAACCGCCGATGGTACGATGGTGCATTCCAAGCCAGCCTTCTCCACCCTGACCCTGGAATGCTTCTTTTCTGCGCCCATTGACTTGGTCGAATATCATCGGAGAACCTGGCTCTACGACAGCCCCCGAATGGCCATTGGAAGCGGAAGGATACTGCCGAACTTTTCTTGCATGCCCCGCCTTGTCAGAATCTGCTTACGATTTCACCCCGGAGGCTTCTCCGTAACTATGGTAGATTACATGGCCCGTTTCAGATGAAGGGTAAGAATTGACAAGCGGGATCGGCGCCGTTCGAAAAAGAGCAAATGGCCGATGGACAAGGGAAACCCATGTCATGGAGATCCGAGTACAGTTCAATGAGCCGCAGCCCTCAATACAGTTGTAGGGGATGTTTCCGTCGAGAGTAGCACAGCGCATCTCAACGCTATCCCCGACCCTGCCTTGCCAGATACAGGCCGCCAAGCGACGAGGAGGTTATAAGTTACCACTGTAAAGGTAGTCTACCTATCATTAACTATGGTATGTTCCGTCTGATAGCACTTTTAGCTCTGAGCAGTGCCGGGCGCTGCATAGTAGCTGGCAAATCCTAGTGTGACGGGGCGTGCTGCCCGAGCGGAGTAGCAACCCGTGGATAGACCGAGGGAGGGTCGCAAGGCGAGCAGGCCGAAGTGAATAAAAGGAACAGGTGTTTACTGCACATTTAACGAATCCACAATTATGGGCAATGCGTGGTCTTTACCTATACGGGATGCGGGTGGTGATGGGAAACCAGCCCGGTGTAGATTGAGGTACTCGGACCGGGATCCTTATCCATGAAGAGACGGATCCGGAATCGAGTCGAGTTCACCTCTGAAGCCCGAAGCTCGCCGTCTTCCTATTATACCAAAGGATGTGCATAATCCGTGATGGAAGTTTTTTGGGCCTTCATCAGGATGACAGGTCCTGGAGGGAGGTGGTGTCCTTAAAACTGGGAGACTCTCCAGTGGGCGCCTCGGTTACACAATCAGACACGCCAATAGCGCCATCGCTCACGAACCGATTAGGACCGCTCGTATCTCTGCCCCTCACCCAGCTGCTGTCTGCAGTATCGTACTTGGAAGCTTGCACTGACCAATGTTCACCCCCGTCTAAAACCACCGTCCGTACCTTTGCAAAGCTCGCTAGCTGACGCCGGCAGCTCTTACGTTACTAATGGCCGGAATGGCCAACGGCCTCTCCATACCACCGCCTCCCCTACACTTGTACCGCCACCAATCTGCCAAGCACATCAGAATAGCCGAGTCTTCACGCCGTATCTAAGGGCGCCGGTTCGTCAGCCCCAAGGATCGTGACTACTCACCCGACGTTTACATTGAAGTTTATTCTGGCCCACCTATCCACAAGTACCACATAAACCATGGCGGTGGCCTGTGACGCTCCAGAGTTACCTGCCCCTGGGGCGTCGATTTACCCCTCAACGTTAGATTTCACCGGCTCTCAACCCGTTGTTGTGACTCAACGCACATCTTAATCCGTGACGCCATGTAAGAATTGGTTTATCGTCGGGTGGTTGAACCTCAGTACGATACTTTATCAGTAAGCGCAACCATGTCGAGGTGTTGCCACCACTTCGTACGACCGCGGTCCCGCTAACGCGTAATCCTCGCCCCAACTTAAGGACCTCTCTTTATTTAAAACCAGAGAATGCCGACTACCGTCTTTATTATACACAACGGGTGTTTGTTAACGTAAATAAAAAAAAGCATCGATGTGTTAACCGTTGTAACTCTTACTTAGCCTCGAGCATTTTCTTGGCAGAGGGGTTGAGAGGGGTAGGGCCCCTAGGTTTCAGTTCTTTGTAGGCCCTCTGGGGCTCGTCCTTCTTTTCACGATTTTTGTTCATGACCTTTCTCCCAGCGTAGATAAACTTGATTTTGGCCTCTCCAAGATTTTTGGGCCTGTTAGTGATATAGTGTTTGGACGGGGGGAAGTAGTGGTCGAGGACGCTGGCTCGGCAGCATTGGCGACGGCGAGGGTGGCTACAAGCAGGAGCACGGCAGAGATAAAACGCATGGCGACGAAGATGATGGGGTTGGTGGGGCGAGAGAAAGCGAGGAAAGGGCTGGGTTGGAGCGAAGGGATAATGCGGCTATTGGAAAAATGTGCAGATGAGGTAGAACTGATGGCTGCTTGGTTGTGATGGATAGTGGTGTGTGTCTTGTCTATTAGATGGAGGGGGGTGGGCGTCGTTGTTTATATATAGAACCGAAGGCCGTTCGCCATCCACAACGACCCATTCGCTGGGCCCGGTACCATCTTCGCCGACGCGTTTATTCCCGGTTTCTGCGTATCAGCCCGAGGCGTCGATGGAGGGGAGAGTTATGCTCAAGGGGGCTGCGGGTGAAAAATGGACCATACCACCAAGGGTCTAATGTGAGGGGCGACTAGGTATTAACTACTACAATGAATTGAGGGTCCATCATCAATCGGGTCGGGGATGGGTTTGTAAATATTGGCCAAGGACTAGGGTCCAACAAAGTCTATACTCCATCCTTTGTTAATGACCTGTGTATGCTTCACCTGTCGATCTCGGGGCGAGACGATGCGTCCGATGAGCCTAGATTAGCTAGAAAGCTATGATCAACAGCTGGTCACCGCGAAATCATCCCGATTATATCCCACAAACATCGCAAAGCTATAGGTGAAGGGACCTGGTAAAGTGGGCTGGTCACTCTATTTGACATGTCCTTGGTATCCGCCGCGTTCAACAGTGGGGATGACATGATTATAATTTAGCCAGTAATGACAGTATGGATAGAGGGCGATGTGGCCCTCGCATAGCAAACGACAGAGACCTCTCGTCTCGCTCCCCCCCCCTTCCTCCCTCGCCCCCAGCACACATCCTTGCCCAATGTCTCCTAGCGTTCCGTCTCCGCATTCCTCCCGATATCCGGAGCTTCACATCCCTCACTAACTTGGCTGTTAGGGTTTATTATCACGAAACCAGTTAGGGAGTACGTGGAAGTCGGCTGGTGTAGCCCAGCATTGCCATGCAGTCAACTGTGCACTGCCTAGGGCCACCCGGTTTTCCACTCGGGCCTTCCCAACTACTGGTGGTCGTGCAGCTTGAGGAACACCTCCTCCAGGGTCGTCATGGACAACCCGACTGCCACAATGCCTAGAGACCGCCCGGGGACAGTCTGTTCCAAAATGCCAAACAAGTTTGGGAAGGCCGAAGTGTTGGTAGGCAGTGGAAATAGGTACGTGAGGTCCTGGTCGGTCTCAGCGTGCTAAATTGCGTTGGGTACGAGGCTGTGAAGGAGGTCGTCCAGTTGCTGTAGACGGTGGTCGGTGGAGGTGTCAGGGAGGGAGTGGTGGGGGCGATCGTCCATCGAGGGTAAGGAATCCAGGCTCGGGGTGTAGGCCGGCGGCTGGTAGCTAGTCTGGTAAAACCCCGCCCCGCCAGGCAGTGCGGCATGAGAAGGGTCACTTCCCTGGCCTCGGAAAGGGGTTGAGGCGTCCTCGGCGAGGTGAAGCTGGTACCCAGACCCGAATCGGTTCTTGAGGAAGAGCGATGTGTCATAGACCTGGAGGTGACCCTTGGACATGACGGGCACCCGGTCACCGAGTACGTCGGCCTCCTCCATCGAGTGGGACGTCAGGACCAGGGTCCGATTGCTGCGCTTCGACTGCTCAATGAAGTCCCACGTGTACTTGCGTGAGTAGACGTCCATACCCGTGGTGGACTCGTCAAGGAGGACCAGTTTGGGGTCGCCCATGAGCGAGAAGGCCACGCTGAGGCGGCGCTTCATACCGCCAGAGTAGGCAGAGACCAAGTGGTCGGCCCTGTTGAGCAGCTGGACGCGGTTCAAGAGGGTGCAGATGTACCGGCGTTGCCATACGGCATACCCCCTCTGCGTCGCCGAGTCGCCTGTGCTGGATTCAATGCCCTGGATATTCATATACAGTTCCAGGTGCTCGTAACCAGTGAGGAGGTCCAGAAACACGCCGTGTTGCGGGTAAATGCTGATGCGGGACTGGATGGTTCGGAGGGCGTGATAGGTGTCAGTAGGGTTCTCCCCGGCAGTTGGTAACAACTGGCCGTAAACCTTGACGCGGCCAGTGGACTGGAGCACTGAGGTGGCAAGGGTACTGACGGTGGTGGTCTTTCCGGCGCCGTTGTGGCCTAGCAGCGCCAGGATCTGATTCTTGTGCAGGCTGAGGTTGAGGTCGTTGACGACCACAATGGGGGGAACGGCGGACGAATCATGAGGTCCTTTGGCTACGGCCTGGTAGAGCATACGCAGGGAAACTTGCTCGACTTCTGGACCGGATTGAACACCTTGCTCAGGTGCTGGATCCGAACCACGCCTTGGGCAGATTTGGGGATTCCGCTGAGGTCGTCGTCCTCAATCATCTTGGACTGCTCCTTTGATGGTTGCAGGTTGGTCATCGGGATAGCGGCTACGTCAAGCCCTCTCTCGTTGGCCTTATCCAAGGAGGCTGAACCCTCACCGCCAGAGGCATTGAGGTGAGCGTGGGTACGCGGGCGCCAGTAGTTAGGACGGAACAGGAATGCCCAGCCTAGTGGTCAGTAGGAGGATTGCGCGTGGATGGAGTGGACGTACCAGGCGAGGAAGGGATAGAGCACCGCCTCGAACGCCAGCATAGCAAAGCACTGTGGTAGCAAGCCAGTATCCGACAGGTAAGTGAGGGTGATATTGCCGTGAGTGCTCTTGGCCAGCATCATGTACGAGGTGGCAGACCCCAGGGCCGTGTGGGAAATGAGGTAGATGCGTATCTCGCCACCCATGCTCTTGCCCACAACGTAAACGTTGGCCACAATGGCCAGGAACAGCATAATGATGACGCCGATCTGGGTCATCTGCGCCGCACGCTTCCGCTCTGATATGAAGGCACCAATGAGGACACCAAGCCCAACATTGGTCAGTAGGAACAGATATACCACCAGAAAGACCAGGAACCAGTGGGTGTAGGCAAAAAATTGGCCGGCGCACAGAAGGACCGTGGCCATCACAGCCAGTAAGAAGTAGAGGGCCGGCTTGAAAGACAAAGATAACGGCAATGTAGATGGCCTTGGTCAAGCCCATTGTTAGGAGCAGCTGCTTGATCCCGGTCTCGTGCTCGGTTACGACCATGATCACGATCTGGATGATGGAGAAAAAGAGGCCCAGGATGATAGGGTGCGGGGCCAGACTGGTGACGAAGGTGCCGCCGTACTGGAGCCCAGTGAACTGGCTGATTGCAATGATGGGCTCGTCGTCAGGCACGCCCTTGTACCGGGCGGCACCGGTGGTTGATGGGCGGGAGGGTGTAGTGGCCAATCGACCAGTCACGGGTAGAAGCGGTGACGGGAGAAGGTCCAGGCCGGCCCGTTGACGGTAAACATTCTGGAGGGCCCGCTTGACATTGACCTGTTCAGTGAGACGGTGGGTCTTGATGTAACCCGTAGACGCCACGGCGGCGTGGTTGCAGTGCAGGGAAAAGGTGGGCAAACTATCCAGGCTGCCCGCCAGACTAGCCGGAGAGAAGGCGGAGGAAAGTGAGGAGGGGGCCAAGGACGTGGTTGGCATGCTGGGGAGTGGGGCCGGTTCCGCCCGGCGCTAGAGGGGAGTGTGTTCGTTTGACAAGGTGAGGTCTGGTAGGGTTACGCCCACAAGGGTCCGCGAGGGATCCTCCTCATAGAATTGATACAGGGCATTGCGGGATTCAAAATAATGACTCTGGACGGAGTGGGGCTTAAACTGCTGGAATAGGTCATTTGGGGCGGTCAGTAAAGTGTCCTGGGAACTGGTGTTGGTGTAGACCATGTGGATATGTGGTGAAGCCATGGGGCAAGGAAACCCCGCAACTTGCCGCACGGCCGCGTACATTTACACACACGCACCTCACCTTTAAGCCTTTTATCCGATTTACTTCATATTATATATTTCAGGCGTCCCCCTTACCAATTGCCATTAGCCGGGATGATTAAATTACTTTTGTGACTCACAAAATCCTGCCCGCTTAATTGGCTGACAACTACCAGCTGCCTAATGAACTCACACTCTTTTGCTGTCAAATGTCACGCAAAGCCGCCTACTGGCAATAATAGTCAGGCATCATCAATCTGCAGTCACCCAATAACCCTTATGCACCCGAACGAAGGTATGCTAAAATCCTCTAGCACATACTGCACACTTCTTCTGTGACGGCTTTTGCGGGCCAAAAGAAAGGGGCAGCTTGAGAGAGGGCAGATGGAGTATCGCTTAGGCGAGGAAGACGATTGCGTAGAAGACTGCATTTATTGGACACTTAACGAATCTACAATGTTGTGTGATGCGCCTTACCTAATGCGGTGCCCTAAACTACCGATCCGATCAGTCGTGGCATCTCTACCTCTGTCGTAGGGAAAAATGCCTAGAGGGAAACTGTAAGCTAGTAACTGGGGAATGGAAGGCTAATAAACCGAAAAATGAATCGAGATAGCAGAATGTTGGAAAACGGTTGTGAGTGGGTGATAGGCTATCGTGTATTGAGTAGCGACCCAGTGGGTCTTTTTATCTCAAAGGATGGCCGGCATCCTTAGGAATAGCTACAACTTG
>JANBPT010001303.1:0-11058 GCA_027575765.1 Tieghemiomyces parasiticus | reverse complement strand
CGTTTCATCAGTGCCGTCCGCCTTGACCTTTGCCGATGGTAAACGGTACTCGCCGTCGCGGTGGTCCTCCCGAGCATCGTTGGTAGCGCCGTCCTCGTCGCCATCACCCCTGAGTCCACCCTCCAGCGCCCGGCGCTTGGCGGACCGTTCCACAGGCTCGGCCGATTCATGTGGGGGTGCGTCACCCATTTCCTCACGGTAGAGGTGGTGGGCATGATGGTGTACCTTCAGATGGGCCTGGCGGTTACGAGTGAAGGCTGGGGGGTCGCAGGACTCCTCAAGCCAAACGTTCCGGAAGTCGGCCATGCTCAGAGCGCTGGTCGGGGTGCGTTTAAACTCGCGCAGACGTTCC
Organism: Tieghemiomyces parasiticus; assembly: GCA_027575765.1. Classification (NCBI taxonomy): domain Eukaryota; kingdom Fungi; phylum Kickxellomycota; class Dimargaritomycetes; order Dimargaritales; family Dimargaritaceae; genus Tieghemiomyces; species Tieghemiomyces parasiticus. The sequence goes on along the minus strand of JANBPT010001303.1, from coordinate 10,706 downwards.
TGAATGGTGACACTGGCCACCTTGACCACGCGGATCATCTCGTCGTAGGTTCGGTGGAAGTTGTGCATCCGCGCTGCGATGAGAAGACAGGCCCCACACACGCCGGCTGGTCGCCGGCCCGTCAGCAGCCAGTCGCGATCCATCCGCTGCGCCAAGCGGAGAGCGTCCATGGTCACTCGCTGCGTCTTGTCGCCAAATTCGAGCCGCATAGCGAATCGGGCCATGTAGAGCGAGGGGTCCACCATTGGCAAAATTAGGTTGAGCTGTCGCACCAGCCGCACGAATGTGACCCCGAGTAGGAATACGTTGGTCTGTAGTATGTCCGAGAAGTCCATGAGCATCTGGCCCGACTTCTCCTGCCGACACACAATGTACAGGCAGGCCGCGGCCACATTCTGCGTGGGACGGCCCTTGTTAAAATTGCAGTTCACCGCCAAGGTGTAGTACCGGTGCGCAGCCTCTTTAAAACGGTCCGAGAGCCGGAGGGCGGTGCCAAGGCTGAAGATGGCACGTTTTCCTGTGGGTTGAAGGGAGTGGAGTATGGAAAAGTGAGGGTAAGTTAATAGCCATGAGAAAATAAAATAACCACCACCACTCAACGGGTCAGAATTGGGGCTCAAAAACGACGAGGGCTGGAAAATCGGCTAGAGCTTGTAGAAGAGTTTCCGTAACAAGCGTCGCCAGGCCGCCTTCAATCGCCACTTACCATTTGACAGGGTCTTCTCGCGGCTCTGGACGGCGTTGTGTTTACCATAGTGACCCGAGAGGTTCAGCCGACCGGTGTCGTTCGATACCATGGCACCCTGGAGGATAGCAGCGCCATTAGAGGACTCGCCGAAGGTCACCTCCGAAACGATGGTATTCTCCTCCGTGACCTGCGCGGGGACGAAAGTGATAAGGCGCACCGTAGATAGCAAAAATAATCATGGTGGGATGGGGCTGCGGTCAATAGAAAGCTAAACAGGAGAGTATAACAAAGTTCCAATACACAGGGGAAGGGGGGGACACTGTTACGCAAAACCGCTAGCTGCCGTAACTAGCCGGGTCACGAGGGGGGGCCACTTACCGCACCGCAGGATACGCAGAAGGCGTTACCTGCCGCCGAGTCGTACTCGATCGCATTGCTACCGCAGTTCTTGCACCCCATGGCGTGGCTCCAGGGAGATAGTAATTCGCGAGGCTAAATAAGCCAGAAATGGGGTAGTATCGCAGAAAACTCTGAGGCCGAAAGGTGACGATACAGGCTATAGGTTGGGGATAAATCTGTGTGTGGATTGCGTAGAGAGTAATGCACAGTTGGTTCCGTATCGTGTGGCTACTAGAGAGGGCCAGTCGGGTAAAGCTGTACGAAGAGGCGAATGAGAGTGGTCAGGTGGAAATGGGGAGGAGGAAGAGACATGCGGAGTCACCAAAGTTTCAGAGCCTTATTATGGACGGGAGTGGTGGAAAGGAAGGACAAAAAAAAAGGAGAGAGGGAATCTGATATAAGCGCGGGCTATGAGGGGGGAGGAATGGTAAGCATACGAGACGAGAGAGAATTTCTAACCTCGCTATAATGAGTCCTATTAGAAGTGGTTGAACCGGCTCTTGCGTATCACAGCAACTCGAGCCGAACAGGGAGGCAGCAACGGCTCGGAGACAGGTCCGGTAGCGAGGCGAGGTTGCTTAGCATGCCTATCTGCTCTCGCAAGTCCACCTACACACTAGCACCGTTAGGAAGGGGGGGGAGGAACAGTGACACTCATCGTCTGCCCAGGGTGCGCTGGAGAAATATTTTGGATTTAGATATTATTCATCGTTTATTGACCGATACCCTTTAGTCGCACTTTAGCACGAGGGCCTTGGCCGAGTAGATCACCGCTCGCCAGAACTTCAACCAAACTTGCAGGTGCACGCCATTGCCTCACTGTCGCTTCTTCTTGGTTTGACCAGATTTAGCGAGGGGACACTGAGCGCCCTCCGGGGGCACTAGGGTGACATTGATCACGGCTGGCGATGATTTGGTATCGGGTGTAAGGTATACGCGAACGGGTTGGAACACGTGCAACTCCTGGCTCGGGCCGTCGGCACCTGCGGTGTTCACACTCTGCTGCGGCCCCACGGTGGAGCTTTCGTCTGTCGTGGCGGTGAGGGCGTGCAAACGCAGCCGATCCAGCTCCTCAGCCAGCGCGTCGGTGGTTGCGGCATCGCCGATTTGGCTGGCGTCGTCTGCCTCCAGGGTCACACCGACCGTGGTCCCAGCCGCATCCTGGGTCTCGCTCTCTGAGCCCTCCGCAATCATAGCAATGGCGTTTTCCTCGCCGGCCGTCCCCGCGGCCGACTGACGCCACACGAGACGGGCTACGTTGCCCTCGTCGTAGTATATGGCGCTGTGGAGGGGAAGACGGTCCCAGTGCACGCGCTTCTCTACACCATAGGCGGGTACGATCAGCTCGGCATGGTTCTTGTTGAGCTCGAGGACCAAGGCTTCAGCGACCAGCGGGCGACCGCCCTGGGCCCGGATGGTCCGCTGGAGGTAGAGCACCAAGTATAAAAAGATGCTCTGGTCCTGGGCCTGGCGGGCCAGTTCCTTCTTGCGGTTGCACTGGCCAGCGATCCCACGCACCACTTCGCGGGGCAAATAGAAGGCCCGCTGCTGCGCCAGGGCGGCTGTTAGCAGGCGATGGACAATTACGTCGGCATAGCGGCGGATCGGAGAGGTGAAGTGCGTGTAGAGTGGCACGCTGAGGGCGTAGTGCGCGTACTGTGCGGGCTCGGCGTAGCCAGTGCAAAAGTACTTGGCACGGCACATTGGCTTGATAGCCTGTAGCTGTAGTAACATACGGGCCCTTGGTTCCTCGATGGCCTGGAACGAGCGGTGGAAGGCCCCCGAGGAGCTTGTGTCAAAGTCATGGTACCCGAGCTTGGTCAGTACCTCGTGAAAGCGGGTGAGCAGACGGTCCAGCGGCGCTGGGTGACAGCGTAGAAGTGCTTGGTCCGGGAAGGCCTCGGCGATACGGTGGGCCACACTCATGTTGGCCAGCAACATAAACTCCTCAATTAGTCGGTTGCTGTCCTTCAGGTCGTACGGGTAGCACCGGACGGGCTGGCCGTGTGCGTCCAGGTCGAAGTGCAGGCGAATGGAGTTGACGGTGAGGGCTCCGTTGCGGAAGCGCCGCTCACGCAGGAGGCGGGACAGACCGAATAGGCGCGTAATGTCGGCCGCCACGTCCGCGGCCGCGTGGCCATCGTGTACCGCGATGGCCGGGTCCAGTGGGTTGCCCTCCACTACATGCTGGGCCTGCTCGTAAGCCAGGCGACAGCATGAGTGGATCACGGTGCGACCGAACCACACGTCCACCACCTCGGCCTCCGGGGTCATCTCCCACATCACCGAGTAGGCCAGGCGGTCAACGCCCGGGTTCAGGCTGCACAGGGTCTGACTGAGCACATGGGGCAGCATAGGCACCGCACGCTGTACAAGGTACACGGTGGTGGCGCGTTGGCGGGCCTCGCGGTCCAACGCCGTCTCAGGGTCCACAAAGTACGACACGTCAGCGATGTGCACCCCGACGCGCAGGTTGCCGTTGGCTAAGGGCCAGCACGATACGGCGTCGTCCAGGTCGCGGGCAGTGGCCGGGTCGATGGTGAAGATGCGCTGGCGACGGAGGTCCCAGCGCGTGGCCAGCTCTGCGGCAGGGATTGACCAGGGCAAGCTGGGCAGATCCCGGATGACGGCCGGTGAGAAGTCCGCGCTGCGCACGCAATTGTCCGCTAGGAGGGCCGCCGTTTCGACCTCGATGGTCCCGCGGGGGCCCAACGCGCGGGTGATGGTCAGCAATGGGTACTCCAGATCCACGGGCCACGCGTCAACCGTGGCCTCGTAGACGGTCTGGGCGTCGCCCTGCACGATGGCCTCGAGAACGGCCCGGCTAAGCCGCTGCGGAACCAGTCGCGTCCGGGGCAGGCGCGGATCCTGAGGCCGGAAGAGAATAGCCTTGAGAACCGCGCAGGGGTCGCCCAGCGCCCGTGTCCGCGCAGCAGGATTGTCCAGCGGCGGTTCAGTACGCACAGTACCGCTCACCGTACGGACAGTCTCACCGGCATCCACAAGTACCACCTGGCCGCATTGGCGGATCTCCTGGTCGCTCCCTGTTTCCGGTGCGTTGTTCGCCGCTGCTTCCCCACTGTGGCCCGCCGATGCCTCCGTCATGGCGGGCACATGACCCAATTCCATGTGTTTAGCTCGGGAGGCCGTGCGGGCACGCACGCGGTCCTGAATCCGGTCGCGTTGGGTCTTTTGATGACGTAGGATCTTCTCGCCGTTAATCAACTTGATGTAGACCACGTCACCGTCGAATGCCCGGTTGAGGCGCCAGCGCGGGAATAGCAGTACGTCGCGATCCAGGTCGTCGCACGTCACGTATCCGGTGTTGGGGTCCTTACGGTTAATCCGGATGACGCCGCGGTGGAGCCGGCCTCGGCTGAGCATGTCCTGAACCCGGCTAATGGACCAGTAGGCATCGTAGATGGGTTTCGGGGCGTCGACAGGCTCGGTGGCTGTATTACAAGAAGGTGAATAAATGCGGTACATTATAGGGTTAGTGCTACTAGTATGCGGAACGGGAAGTTAGCATACCAAGGGTGGATTCTTGGGACGGTTTACGCTGGTCGAGGAACGGCGACGGGGGAAAGTGTGATGATAACTTACTATTTCGGGCCATGGGCGGACTAGAGTCTGCCTTGTGGGTTTTGGGTGAGGCGGAACGTCGGGCAATAGCGGCCGAGCTGCCGACGATACGGATCCCGACGTCATCTTTGGCGGGCACTGTCGTGCTGGCTGGCCGTGTGGACTCGCTGGTAGATGTCTTGCCGCCCCCTTTGGCTTTTTTGCTTCCACCTTGAGTAGCAGCGGATCGGACCTCGACGGCCGGATCCGCCGCAACGGTCTGATTCGGGTTGGTAGGCCCCGTGGACTGGCTGGCGGATGCCTTGCCGCTCCCTTTGGCCTTCTTGCTTCCACTTTGGGTAGCAGTGAATCGGACCTCGACAGCTGGATTCGCCGTAGCGGCCTGGTTCGGATTGGCAGGTCCTGCGGGCTGGCTGGCAGATGTCTTGCCTCTCCCTTTGGCTTTTTTTCTTCCACCTTGGGTAGCAGCGGGCCGGGCCTCGACGGCTGGATCCGCCGCAGCGGTCTGGTTCGGGCTGGCAGGCCCCGCGGGCTGGCTGGCAGATGCCTTGCCGGCCCCTTTGGCTTTGCGTTTGGCTTTTTTGCTTTCATCTTGGGTAGCAGCGGGCCGGGCCTCGACGGCTGGATCCGCCGCAGCGGTCTGGTTCGGGCTGGCAGGCCCCGCGGGCTGGCTGGCAGATGCCTTGCCGGCCCCTTTGGCTTTGCGTTTGGCTTTTTTGCTTTCATCTTGGGTAGCAGCGGGCCGGGCTTCGACGGCCGGATCCGCCGCAACGGTTTGGTTCGGGTTGGCCAGCGCTGCTGCTGTGGCCGCTTTCGCCTTCTTAGCCTCTTTTCGGCGCCTGTTCTTGGCTTGTTTCGCAGTCAAAGTCGTCATATCCGGTTTGGTCTCTGGGCCCTCCTCGGGGCCCGCACTATTACCGGTCTCCGGCTGCGGAACTGGCGGACGCCTTTCCAGCACCGGTGGCACCCAGTCGATTGACGGTACTTGCACGGGATCGGGGCCTTGGAAAGGATCATCTACTACCTTGGTATCGCGAATAATTGGGGGGTTCAAGGGCCGGTCGGAATTCGGCCGGGTCTTGATGGCGCTGATGGCAAAAAGCCGATGGATGCTTGGACTGTCGAGCTGCAAGAGAAACGGGTAAAATTTGTAAATGTAATGGGTATGACAAGAATTTCAGCATAACTGGGTTGAGTGAGTTCATATGGCGATTTCGCCAGGCTAGCGACTGGATTTGAACCATTGCAGATCGAGGTTTCAGGCTCTAGGAAGTGCTCAGGTGACTTACTTGACCAAAGACGGTGTGACGCTTGTCAAGGGCCTGGAGCGGCAACAGAGTGAAGACCAACTCGCGGTAGTGCCCTTTGCCGGCGACACTGGTCAGGGCAACGAGTCCGATCTGATCGGGGCTAGCCTGTTTGTTCTTTTCCCGGGGCAGTAGAATGGTGCCTGCTGGGAGATCTATATTACACCAGGACAGCGGATACCATACCCGGAGTATGAGGGTAAGTGGAGTGGGGCAGTGATCGGGCGTTACCAAGATGTACCGCAAATAATATATCAGACACTTACTAACACCAATAGAAGGCCTACTTACCGACGTTGTGGTCCTCGCTGGGGTTCAGTCCGGCCCATACAAACTCGCCTGGGTGCACACGGTGGATACACTTGCCATGGTAGAGACCCTCTCGGCACAGCCGTACAAAATAATGGCAGGCACGCGGTGTGACGGTGGGCCACAGCCGGATGTTCAGGTCACCCGCTGAGGTGCGGACTAGCACATGCCCCCTACCAGGGTCGTCACACGGACAAATATGATATGGTTTGCGAGCGGAGGTTAGGTTTAGGCCGCTCAGGTTCAAAGGCTGAGGGATAAGGTGTTTGTGCAATAACTTCTACAGGCCAGCCAGAGAGTCCTAGTCGTGGGCCCGCAAAGCGTGTATCGAGCACAAGGAATGCCCGTTGAGCAGCCCCCATGGTCCGATACGGTAGCACCTAGTTTAAAGAGATGACGCATAATAATAGCCCGGGCCTCAATGAGACAGGGCATTGCCTTACCTCGCAAGGGGTGAAGGTTGCATCTGGGTGGTCGCTGTTACTTCGGCTTCGGGTGGAGGGTAGGTCATGGCGGGAATCAGGGTAGTGGGACTTTGGATTGTCCAAGGAGAGAGTTAAAAGCTGGGCGGTACAGCAGAATGTAGACGGGGATTCCTATAAGCACTTAGGTGAGGGCTGGCTGCCGTTGGCCGTTTATTGAATTTGAGGAAGCTGTGATTTCTACCAGACACGACGGGCAATGCTAGCGGATTTCGTAACTAAGGGGAGAGGGTGGGAGGGTGGCCTGGCTGGTGCACGTCCCGGTGGGAACTGGTCGCTATAAAAGGTGCCAAGGGAGACAAGGAGGGGGACAGGGCTATTCTGGTAGACTGGAGGAGTGTGGCTGTAGAAGGCGCATACACGGGAGCCTGGTTCAATTGCTTCGCCACTGTGAACTAGGGAGCACGGATGGCGATTCTGGACGCGCCGTATCTACAAGGCTATTGGCTTTGACCCAGTAACAGGAACAGGTGCTATCAACGTGTGTTCCGGGCTGTCCTGACAAACTATACTTTGCCCCGCTGATCAGCCGCAACTAGAGCCTAGTTGTGTTTGTGACCGAGGTGAGGAGAGTTGCACTACGGTATCCTGTAGGTATAAACTGGTGAATGGTCAGCGTATTTGTCCACAGCGACTTATAACAAAGGTATCTATAGACTAAGAATTCGGCACTGCCACATAAGAGCCAATTTCCCATAAGCACCGGGTGAAAGTACCCATTGTAGTCGGTAAATATGCCTTCACCATCAGTTGCGGAAGTCACCTGTATCACAACATTGTTGCGCCTCCCATACGCCCCCTATTATAACTTGATTCCGATCAATAGGGGACTGCCTGTACTCTCTTTATTCTGACCCATATAGGTAAACTCCACTATCCGGTTTCCGCTGTTCTATCCGTATTCGATATTCCCCTTCTGTACTCCTATAGTCACCATCCTTTCCCAGCGACATCCAATATTTCTGGTCCTTTGGATGTTGCCTCCATTCCAGGTGCCACTGCCTCTGTCCTTCAGGGCCTTGTCTTCATGATTCACAATCTAACGGCCACCAATTGTTATCCTATAGGTGCTCGATCCCGCCATACTGTTGTCCAGACTCCTCTTAGGTCTAGCCGAGTAGCTGCTATGATTAACGCTGGCAGTTATCCGTTTGATTGAATGGCGACCGTAAGGTCTTATGTACTTGAAAGAAACGCCAAGCCGCGAGACGTGCCTCCTGCGGACGGGGACACATTCCTCCTGCACCGACATGACTAATCTACGTTAGCCGTCCACCACCAGCCCTTCACAACCTTCCACCAGAGCCCATCGGACCGAGGACTCCCTGAGGGCTCTCTCCCTTGACTCATGGACACACGCAATGCCAAAAGACTACCCGACTTATAAGACGTAAATAATGCCGATTACAATCATATTATCTCTACTTCTCATATTCTCCGCTAATAAACTCTTTATTTCCCTCCCTACCCCGCAATTCTGCCTACCACAACGACGGTCATCGCTTAAATACCAACACCGGTCTAAATTAGAGCTTAACAGCTAAGTTTCCTTTATTAGTAAGTTTGAAACTACCACCGCACATTCTTATTTTCCGCTTCAAGATCGTCATACAACTGGGCCCGGGACATGACATCAACATAATATTTTATACCCGGAGCTCTATTGAAAAATAATGTCCTTTGGGGAATTACTTAGTGCAAAGCTAGAGCCATCCAGGGTTAAATAGTAATAAGCGGTAACTAGTTGATAATTTTATAAAAGGTAGTAATCAGCGTTCTTTCTATACTCGGGAAGGCGATATGAAACAAGAGATACGGACCAAGAACAGCCGTAGATACCAAAAATGGTGTGATATTGGAGATTAGGGCGCAAAGTTCGTGATAAAGACAAGAAAGGGTTTGAGGAATATGTAGCGTAAAATTGGGAACGTAGTGCAATATATCAATGAGGTAACAAAGTGTGACAATAGCTGTTAACAAGGAAAAAGAGGTAGATGACGATGATATATATTAGTCTCTACATAGCCCGACGAGCTATTGGTATACCACGGGAATCATGAGTCTGTTGAATAGGCTCAGTAACAGGCAGAAGTAGAGGCGCCCTCATCACAAACTGTGAAGCGTACCGGGATATGAAAGCCGGTACAACTTCCAGGAACAGGTCTCTACCACGTTAGAGTACCCAATAGTATACAGTCGGAACCGGGGAATCCGAATCTGTAACGCAAGGTAAGATCGGGCAACTATTGATGAAGTAACAGCCCATTTCTAGACGATAAAAAACACTACTGATGGATTTCAATAAGCGAGCTTAGGGGAATATTGACACTGTAGGTTTAGTAAGGTATAGCACCAATGGATGGCACTATGGGGCAGGAATAACGGGAAAAAGCCCTTGGATCCTGTCTTGCTTACTTGGCACTGATTATTATACTGTGGCGCCAAATTTATCTGCAATACTATTGGCAGATGGCCCGGCTAGACCTCCGTCTCTTCAGGACCTCTCCCCAACGTCACATCTATTATTTTGCTGTTTCTTATTCGGCGCTACAGGCGCGGCCTATTGCAAATCCTCAAAGGTCGAAGTCACGCTCGGCTTCACACAACATGAGGTGCTAGGCCTTAGGGTACGGTATTTCGGTCATACTGTACACAATGACCGTCTGGGTCCAACGACGAAACTGGGGCAAAATGGATTGTGTACTTGTCAAGGTTAACGTAAATATTTATTATGTGGTATAATTGGGACGCCGTTACGGTCCCATACTAAAGAATAACCTAGATGAAATAAACGTGATTCCAAGAAAACTAACTGGTGAGCCCTTGCTTACAAGTGCGGGCTCGCTCTTATACTCGGGTGCAGGGGAATGGATCTAAATCCCACTGCATCTCGCCCATAACCTGACACTTAGAATAGCTTTTCACCCATAGGAGGTTGACCAGTATAAACGCTTCCTGGGTATTGGCGCGCCCGCTATATCCCTACAAGAAGTAAATTGTGTTTCCGCAAATTAAGCATGTGGTGCTAGGCTCTAGACGGCGGTCTTCGGTTGGGCCGTACGCGAAAATGGTCTGTGCCCAACAGCAAGTCAAGGAAAAATGGCGAAAGGCGGGATTGTTTACTAAATCCGTTTAACGTAAATAGTGTGGGACCGTTGTGGCGTCCGACTACTAGCAGTAAATGTATAATAAATAAAGTTGTACTGACAAAAATCGAAAAGTGAAAATTAACTTGCGAGCCCTTGCCTAATTGTGCGGGCTCACTTTTATACTCGTGAGCGGGGGAAGGATCTACATCCCCCTGCATGCCGCGCGTAACCTTAAACCTTGCTCTTGGCTTTCCCCCCCAAAAGGGATTAGCGGTTGTTTACGCTTTCCCCATATTTGGCGTGCCCGTTCGATGCCTTGAATCAAATCGGATGTCGGAACCACAAGCATGTGGTGCTCGGCCCTAGGCGGGAGGTCTCCGGTTGGGCCGTACGCGACAACGGCCTGGGCCCAACGGCGATTCAGGGAAAACTTGTCAACGGACGGGATTGTTTACAGAAGTGTCAAAAGTAAATATTATGGGACGAGTACGGCGTGATTATTGATACGAAGAATAAAATAAAATAAAATAGTTTTACCAAACGAGTCTCAGAAAAATAGAAAAATTAGCTGGCGAGCCCTTGCCTAACTGCGCGGGCTCGCTTTTATACTCGTGTGCGGGGAAGGATCTGCATCCCCCTGCATAAGGTGTGTAGCCTTAAAACTTTGATCCTAGCTTTCCCCATAGAAGGGTTGGCTAGTATTTACGTTTTCCCCGTGCTGACGTGCCCGTCAGATACCTTCAAGAGGCAAAGTGGGTGTCGGCACCACAAGCATGTAAAGCGGACTGGTATCTGGAGCCAGTCCCGCTTTCAAAAGAACCTCCGAGACGAAGTGGAGAGTTCAGGAAAG
>JANBPT010001302.1:0-11068 GCA_027575765.1 Tieghemiomyces parasiticus | reverse complement strand
CCGTGGACATCGTCTACTCTCCAGAGCTTCAAGGACTATTGCTGCAGCCCAGTATCATACTCTTCCCCCACCCTTCGCCTTGCCTTAAATCCTGATTTGCTTTGGCAGGCTTCTTCATTCTATATCCATCACCACCTCTTTCTCTACCAGTATCATATAATTCCCCTCTTCTCTTATTTGTATATTTCACATTAGTAACGCCCTCCAAGCAATTTTCCTGCTATGTTGGACGTCGTCATAGGGGCAGGCGCCTCCGCCTCTTATCCGCCTAAGGTTTCTCTCGGTTGGTCCGCCCTTCTGATCCTACATCAGCCTCGATGATGACTGAATATGCCTAGACTCCCAGCCCCACTTTGCAATGTCGACCCATGTCTCTACTAAAGTTAAATGTTCACTATGGCAAATGCGGACCATCATCCAAGTGCAAAGACTCATCTGATCGCTATTCAGTAAATCAAGGACGTGGTGTTCCAATACCCCGGTGGGCGCTTTATTGCTATCGTCACAAGGCTAGATAAATGTAGGGGTAAGGAAAATGACATTATTAGGGTTTGTTTGCTTGTATAGCCGGAGAATGTAATCGAAATTGGGCCTTGGCAGTGAGTCGCGGATGGTGTCGTGAGTCATTCAGTTCGGTAGATGACTGGTACTAGGGAGTTGTGGTCCTATCTGCACGGCATCACTGTGGATTGCCAGATTCTGCAGACGTCAGCTTTCGGATGCCGACAAAGGGCTTGTCACCCAACATTTAAACCCCAACTTGAAATGAGTTTTCGTTTTTTTTTACTTCATTTGTTCTAGCATTGGTTTGTCTACTTCGCCTTTAATTACTCTAAGCTTTATCTATGACACCCCACGTTAAGTCGGCCAATGCCATACGATGGGCGATCAGGCCGAGACTCATCTTCAAAGGTAGAGTGGCTTGTACGAAAGTGAGCTAGCCACTTAATACCAGTGGTGTAACAAGAGACGGCCAAGCTCAGCTTGATGGTCAGTTTAGGTATAATATAATCTGCGCTGCAGCCTTCATAATAAATTTGGTAGGCTAGGGCCCATACATCACGGTTCATAGATTTAAGTGGGGGTGGGGGGATGAAGCTTTGGATGTCGGCATGATGAAGAGGTAGGAAGGTAGGCTGCGAAGTAGGGATGTGCATAAATTCTTCGCTGTAATCCCTAAGTTTCATCAACCATACTAACTCTTGAGACCACAAGCCATGCTTGCCACGGTGACTCTGGACCAGCTAATGTATGCACAACTCTCGTTCTACGTCTTCTGTTTATTCTATAGGCGCTAATATTCCATATATATACATATCTAGCCAATTTATTTCTATTATATTTAGTTTTTTATCCTCAATTCATGACTGATATATTTATGTGGGTAGTAAAAATTGTCAGCCTACTTACTACTAATAGTAACAGTGTCGCTGGACCTTGATTGGGACAGAGTTACCGTTCAGATGAGAGCTGGTCGCTGCGATGTGATAGGGGGAACCCGGAATAACGGGACTGGTGTATAGTTTTCGGGTTACGCTGGGCGAAGAGTTGAAATACTTAGGCCCGTGGTGTTTTGGATTCGGGAACGTGTCTTGTTTGGAGCATTGACCATCACTTAGGCTTTACCGTCGGCAGGATTTTCCGTGGCGGCATCCGAAGAGTCAGCCTGAGCAGATTCGAGGGCCTCCTGTACGGCTGACTTGGCAAACTGAGGGAGAACGAACGCGGCACGGTGGATCTGGGCGTTGTAGTAGCGGCATAGGTCGGCCTCCTCCTCAACGCTCCACTGGCGAAGGGGCTCAGCGAGATCACGGTCCGCAGCCTTGCTACAAATGATGAACCCGATCTGGCCTGACGGGTAGCTGGGGATTGTGGTATAAGCGTAGCCCACGCTAGGGTATACGCGCGCCGAAAAGCTCAGGACGTTCTTGATGAGCGGGAGGTGTAGCCACTGGCATTCGCCCTGGGTGCAGATCATGCCATCCGGGCGCAGGGCCTTGTACATGAGCTCGTAGTACCCGGGCTGGTACAGGGACTCAGCGGGACCGATTGGATCCGAAGAGTCGGTGATGATCACGTCAAAGGTATTGGCACGGTCAGCCAAGAAGGGGAACCCGTCTCCGATGTGGATGTTGACCTTGGGGTGCTCAAACCCGACAGCCATACCCGGGAGGTACTTCTTGGACACGCGAATGACGGCCTACGGGGGAAGTTGAGCGGCGATGGGAGAGGAGGTTGGGATATTCCGCGATGGTGGGAGTGATGTTAGAGAGACCCCCGAATATAAAATAGAGTAGAACGTCCCTTTTCGAAGAAACAGGGTTTTCTCTCGGGCAAACTTCGGCCCAAAGTCATCGGGGGACACTTACCTCGTCAATTTCGCATAGGGTGACCTCCTCAACGCTAGAGTGCTTCACGACTTCACGCAGTACGCCACCATCACCGCCGCCGATGACCAGAACCTGTACGTCAGTTCAGGAATAGGAGGGGGGGGGGAAGATGCCAAATGAGTTGCAAATAAAGTAGGCCGGGGTACGTAGGTCAGTGTTGATGTTTTTTGTGGTGAGCCCTAGCGTTAACTCGCAGCATTTAATAGCCAGGTGCAGGCATAGATCTATTTTTACATTGGAGCAGTGTCGGCCACTCGGCTTACCTTCTTGGGTTCAGGGTGGCTGTTCATGGGCAGATGGGTAATCATTTCCTGGTACCTATTGGGTTACGGGGCAGTCGCAAAGTGGGATAGAACAGACAAGGCCCACGCCAGGTTATGGTTAGCCGTGACTAGCTAGGGGGTGTTGGTCATGTAGGGAGGGGGGTTAAGGATGCGGACAAATGGTTGCCGACCTTTCGGGGGACCCAATAGGATTGATCCAGCCGGCTTCCCGTACATCGGGGCGTGGGAGATCGGGTGGATGCCTCATTGGTCCCTCCTAGGCGGCTGGATTTCTTAAGTAACTCGCTTTCACTCCCCAGCCGCCGGCGGTACTCCTCCCCTCGATCGTTAAGAAATAATCCTCTCCCCCTGCAATCCCAACCGGATAGTCCCGGTAAGGACTCCAGCGGTGTCAAGGGACTAGGCTAGTCAACTTACGCAAACTCGTCGCGCTCGGTGGCCTGGACAACACCGTCGAGGACCAACACGTTGCCGTAGGACTTGGACTCGAAGACCAGCACATCCTGGTACTTGGACTTTTCGTGATGGAGGATCTGCTGAACTTCCAGCGAGAAGGCTGTTGGTTGAAAGTGTACGTGAAGGCAGGGGCATGGCATGGATAAAGGAGGTAACCCAGGGCGTTCAGGTCAGCGGTATTGGTAGGGCGGATACAGCAATAACCAGGCAGACCGCCTATCCAAAGGAAGCGGCTGGCCGCACGGGCCGGGAGCAGGAGCTACGGCTCCAGTCTCCGTAGCAACACCTAGATAGCCTGTGCCAGTCGCCAAACGGAGTGGACTCATTTGTGGACACTTACCCTGGCCGGGCCACATGGTGGCCGTTTCGCGGAACCACCCGTCAACGATGTTGGGGTGGCTGGGTTGGGCGTGGGAATCGTTGGCCATGGCTGATAGAGTCGATGGGGGCAGGTGGTGATCAGGGAGTTACGAATGACCTGGAGAGCTGAGCAATAAGGCAGGTAATGAAGGAAAGTCTAGGGCTGGCTATTAAAAGTAGGCAGGGGGTTGCAAGGCTGAAGACACTGGCTAAGACGGTCGCAGCAACTTTGGCGGGTTCTTATAAAGGCTACACCGCTGTCTGCCGGCTTGCCGCAAGTCACCCCCTCCCGCTAATGACGAAGGGGGGGGGGATTATGATGTTGGCCCAGCCACCTCAGCTCCCACGCGATAGGCGGGGCGGCAGTCAGGGTAAACCGTAAAACCAGTAGGGTACTGCGCCGGACGCCCTCGAGGGTTGTAACTCCAACCTGGCTGGTGGACCGTCGTCCAACCTCTGCAGCAACAGCAGCCACCCACTTTCCCGCGCCCAAGTATACATCTCCGCCAGCGGATCTATTGTCATTGAACGTTGCACTCCGGTATGGTCCCCTGGTAAGGCAAGCGCTAGTACTCGATGGGCTGCCAGTAGCAGGTGGGACGCGGTGGGCACCCAAGGCCCTCATAACTACAGGCTGCCTGTCTGGTGACCCAATGCGTGCGTCTGATACCAAGGGCCTTAGCCTGGGTAGCGACAGTCCCCCGATAGGGTGTGCGGGCAACAAGGTCCCCCTAGACCGCGGGCCCGCTTCCTAATTAAAACAGCTGAGGCGCATGTGTCCTACAATACCGTCGCTCAAACCTGCGGGGTGTAACGTAGACTTGGTCTTGCGGCAAAGAGGGCCATTGATAAGCAGATGTCCGTTCCCGCCTCGCGGTGCACAGCATCGGCCCGGCTGTAGGTGTGCTGAGGAAGCGCCGGATTGGCCGGGGTACGTGTGCCTCATCGGCGGTCGCCGTGGGTAAGGGGCCCAGCTCCCTCCCCACACCCGCATGTCCTCGGTGGTGGGAAAGCGCGGGAAGGAGAGGTTCTCGGGCGTAATCAGTGAGTGACTGGCATATGTCACCGAACCACCGATGGCTGCCTGGGTGACGACGATTGGGAGGAGGCAGCAGGGCGCTTACAGCCCGAGGGCGACTGTGACGCCTCCGTTGGTCTGGGCTGGCTTTGTGCACCTGTGCTCGTACTTATACCAGCAGTCTCAATCGCCCGTCCCTAAGGTCCTTGACCGTCAGTATCCTTGGCTTAGTTGAACTTTGTTCTCTTTCCGTCTTCCGTAGCCAGCACTGCCAGTTATATAGCTCCCTTCTGTACGTTGCCTGCAAGGTCATATCCCTAACAATCACCTTATCCCAAGTTGAGCGCCCAGCCCCAGCCCGCATTCCTTTCCAACCCGACCCAACGCCCTGACCTCTGTTGGGTATCCAATCTCGGTCATTCCTTTATCGACTACTTATCCACCTTTGTCTGTGGCAGCCTGTCGATGCCTAACCGCCGGTTCCTCTCGTCTCCATCGCCTTCTAAACACTTATAACCGCCCCGTCCCTCCCGGGCAAACCACGCTTCTTAACAGAAAGTCCCGTTTCACCATGACTGATGCCGCCACTCCCCCCCGTGCCGAGCGCCCTTACGACATTGTTGGTAAGTAGGCACCCCAGTTTGCCTGGGTGGGAGGCCCGGACAGTCATGCCACCGTCATGAATGAACGTCGGCTGACAACGGGGATGGGGTCGCATCCACAGCCTCTCCCTCACCGACTCTCTGCACGCCGACTTCTTCTAGTGGACGGCGGAGCAGGCCACCCTTAACCTAGCCGCTAACCACATTTCCTTGTGAGCCTCGTGATGTGGCTGTCTACAAAAATGAACAACGTAGTCTGGGGGGCCACGGGCTTCACCGGCCAGTACGTTGCCGAGTATTTGCTGAGTGAGGGTCCCAAGGTGAGTTCAGCGGTAAACGTGTATCAATTTCAGGGGGGGGGCAACTGTTGCAGATGTGTTGTATTCAGGTAGTCGAGCCGATTACTTCGACGAAAGCTTAGTCCAACCTCTTTTCGTGACTACCAACGCCACACTGACACCGGCCCTCATAATACGCCCTTGCAACACCGTCACGAACAAAAATTGCCGCCCTCTTTTCTCGCAGGATCTCCGCCTTGCCCTCGCTGGCCGTAACCAGGGCAAGCTCGAGGGTGTGCGTCAGGAACTCGCCGCGAACCACCCCCAGGCCGGCAAGGTAAGTAAGAGAGCGGGGTATTCCAAGCCGTTCAGTGGCTGTAGGCCCTCTTTGGCCAATTTCTGCACTCGGTTCTCATTATTTGGCGGGGATTTTGATGGACTTTATAGGGCTTTTAACCGTCGTTTCGCTCACCATTTTCCCGTCTACCCACTCCTAGTTGACTATCATCACAGCCGACAGTGCCGACGACGAACGCCTCGCAGCCATGGTCCGCCAGACCCGTGTGGTAATCAGTACTGTGGGGCCCTATATCCAATACGGCGAGCCCCTCATCAGGGCCTGTGCGACCTACAGTACCGACTACGTTGATATCACGGGCGAGATCACGTGGGTCAAGGCTATGGCGCGCAAGTACCACGCACAGGCCGTCCGTAACGGTGCTCTTATCGTGTCGTGCTGCGGCTTCGACTCCATCCCGTCAGACCTGGGCGTGTACATGGTAGTCGACTATCTCAAACAACGCTACGGCCGGGACGCCCAGCTGGTCAAGGGATCGATGGTCCGTCTCAAGGGTGCCTTCAGTGGTGGTACCATCGCCACCGCGGTCGAGACCATCGCCAACGGAGCCAAGTTTCAGAAGGCCCAGCGTGCTGAGGAGGGTAAGTCCGAAATGATGTGGCGGAGGGAAGCCGTTTCAGCATTAATACAAGTGGCATTGCCCTTCAAAGAATAATTCTGGACCCGACTTTAAAGGGCCGGCGTACCCGTTAGCAAGGGAGGCTGCTAGAATTTCTCACTCTGTTGACTAACCGACCTATATACTCGTCCGATCAAATATCCGCGTGGGGCCTCCATCGCATCTCCGTCTACCAGCCAAGGATTCCAGCTCCACTACACGCCCTAAGCCAGACGTTTCGAACGCAGATGCCGGTAGAGGCACGAGTGGACTGCCCATCCGTTACGACGAGGACTTTGGCAAGTGGCAGGGGTTCTTCTTCATGGCCCCTACCAACACCGGTGTCGTGCGCGAGAGCAACAAGGCGCTTGGCTATGGCCCCAAATTCCACTACGAGTAAGTATCCTGGCCTATTCGTCCTGATCCAGGCCTGTAGCCAACGGTCGGTGTAATAATCCAGGCCATCAGGGTACTAATCTGTTGTATGGGATCTGATGCCACATATTTGTGGCCTTGCTTTGGACTTCCCTCTCCCCTTCGCGCTATCGTCCTCAGAGAAACTTTGTCGTTCCCTAGCGCCTGGAAAGCCTTTCTGTCTACAGCCGGCCTGACCCTCTTCTACGCGATGATTGCCTTTTCGCCGACGCGCTGGCTGATGCTGAAATTCCTGCCTGCACCCGGCGAAGGTCCCAATCCGGAGGAGATTAAGCGCGGCTACTTCACCCACCATCTGATCGGTGAGGCCGCCGATCCCAGCTCCGTGCCGAACGCCGACAGCACTAAGGCCTCGGCCCAGGCGGTGCGAGCCTATGCCGAGGTGGAAGGTACTAGCGACCCGGGATACGGTGAGACCATCCGCTACGTTTCCGAGGCCGCCCTGTGCCTGGCCCTACAGCGCGACCAGACCAATGTGCCGGGAGGCGTTCTCACCCCAGCCGCCGCTATGGGCGAGGCCCTGCTTAAGCGCTACCGCTCAAAGGGCATGCGGTTCGAAGTAGGCTCGGAGCCGTTCATCAAGTCCAAGATCTAGGCAATTGCCCGGGCCCGTCAGGGGCTACACTGGGCCCCTGTCGGCCCGCCATACTCACCGGCGCCGGCTTCACCACGTATTGGAAGTCCCACTCCGCCCGGACTCGACTTAGTTAAGCCACCAGTGCACCACCGACCAGGTCCCAGACCTAGTATGCCCGCTCCCTTAGCTCACCTTGCCCTACTTGGTCATTAGTGTAAATTTACAACTACAAGTTGCTGTTCCGTATAGTATACAGAGAAAAATCGAAGATAACCTCGGGTATTTTTAAGTAGACACAAGATCAGGCGTTGACGGTGAGGGGTCAGGTGCCAGCGGCCGGAATGGCAGGAGGCACCCTTCTTACACCCCTGTGTCCTAGCTCCAATCGCACTTGATGCCTGAACGGCGGAAGATCGCGATGGGAGTCATAGTCCGGTGGATTAGGATCACTATACTCTATGGGCAGGGGCCACTGTTCCTAAGGGGTTCACGAGGGCAAGTACATTCACCGGCATAGGATGCCGGATAGGGCACGGGACAGCCTGACTATCGAAAAGTCTCTGTCCACGGGTGCAGCGAAAAAAAAAGAACTGTAAGGCGATCGCATTCCTGATGGAGCCCTGCAGTCCTTGGTGCATTGGTACTCACTATAAATCGGAGGTGTGTAGTTGATGGAGTTAGGGCTGCAAACAATCCGCCGGAGATCTCCATTGAGCAGTGACCAGGAGCCGCCCCTGACTTGCCCCTATTTTTGCCGCAACCACGAGGTGGAAAAGGCCTTGAACTCGACCAGCGGACCCTACCCTGGTGACCAACGGTATCAGGAGGTACCTACGCAGGCCAGGGGGAGTGAATTCCCAAGCCCGCCCGCTTATAAGTCGCGGGTGGCCCAGTTTTTGCGCTACCGATCCACTAGTATCCCACTCACTCGACTAATTTACCAAGGATTCACTGGCCAATGACTCGTATGCTTTCTTTGCTTTGCGTTGCTGGTCTGCTGGCGGCCGCCGGCACGTTAGCCCACCCCCAACCGTTACCCGTGCCTCGGACGCACTCCAACACCCATCGCCTCATCCAGACCCACTCAACCGACGCCGGCTCCTGGATGACCGAGGGTGAGGTGCTGGACCTCGTCCGTACGGGCACCAAGTTTATGGATGTTACCGAATCTTCACCCGTTGCCAGGACTTCTATCCCGCAGAAGCCCCAGAGACTCCTGGCTAACGACCAAGGCTCCGTCGCGCGGTACCCTCAGTCCCTCAACCAACAAGATATCGTCAGAGAAATCAACGAACTAGTGACCGTGGACACCATCGATGACTTCCTGGTCAACTTCACCGCATTCCCCAACCGCTACTGCAAATCTCCTCATGGGGTTAATTCTTCCAATTGGCTGTACACGCAGGTTCGTCAGTTTACCATGAAGCACCGTGGCAACCTCAACATCCAGTTGCGCCAGATCACCCACTCCAGTATCCCTCAGCGCAGCCTGGTGGCGCGCATTCAAGGCACGAGTTTCAACAATACCCTTAGCAACGAGACGATAGTTATTGGCGCCCACCAGGACTCCATCAGCCTGGTCGACCCCATGAATGGGGAGGCCCCCGGGGCAGACGATGATGGCAGCGGCACGGCTTCGGTATGGGCGGCCTACCAGGCCATTCTCAAGTCGCAGTACCGGCCGCACCGGACCCTGGAATTCCACTGGTACGCCGGCGAGGAGATTGGCCTCGTCGGGTCGGCTGACGTGGTCCAGCAGTTCGTATGGCAACGGACTCCCGTGGTGGCCATGATGCAGCTCGACATGACCGGTTTCACGGACGGTACCAAAGATATTGGCCTTATCACCGATAACACGGATCCGGACCTCAACGTCTTCACCCGCCGCGTCATTCAAGAGTACACTGACTACATCGCCACCGATTGTGTTTGCGGCTACGCCTGTTCCGATCATGCGTCCTGGTCCAAGGCCGGGTTCCCAGCCACCACGCCATTCGAAAGTAGCAAGATGAAGTCGAATACAAATATCCATAGCTTAAACGACACTCTGGCTACGATCAGCTTCGAGCGGGTGCTAGGGTTCGCCAAGATCGCAATCGGGTTCGCTGTGGAATTATCGCAGGTGGAATAGAGGGAGGAAGGAGGAGGAAGGAAAGAGGGGCTTGTAAACCCAGCCGTTGACGTACAATTTGGCGGTATCAGTGGTGCGTATAAACGTGTCTAATTGTCCCCAAAATTATGCGAAACCGGGCTCATAATAAATCCCTAAAAAAAATTATGTCTCTTAACTGGGAGTATTAAGACGAGTCCCCACAACCCCATCCAGAAAGGCAGTCCATGAAGTTACGAGGGCAAGATCTGAGGAGTGTGGGACGAGAAGTAACACCAAAAGGTTATAACGAATACTGAGCGGCCTTTGGAATATAACACCCGATAGCTACCAGTACCAGGTAGTATAGTAAGCGATCCTTCGATCATATCATCATCAACGGCATCTTCCAGCCGTTAGCCAGTAGTTCCAGTGAAGGCTCTCTACAATGTGACAGCGAAATTAATACTGGGAATGCCACTCGCCTACGGGAGTATTAGGAACCCTGACGTCTCACATGACTGCAAAACTCCACGTCTATGCCCAGAGCTGTACCCACAGTATTGGAAGCACGGGCAAAGAGAGGCTAGGGTCACCTTCTTAGTTGTTTTTTTTGTCGAGGTTATTCCATCAATAGGACCCAACAACTAATCATATAAAATCTGCCAATGTAACACAGCAGGTAAATTTAATGAACCATAGGTCGGCTGCTAGGGAGATATATCTCGAGCGATAAAGGGTAGACTACCCGAAAATAGTGAAGTTGAACACGGTGGCATCACCGCATTGGGTATAGTACGCTTAACATTGATACTGTTACCGACAGCCCCCCCCCGCCTCATGGTAATCCGAATCCGGCTCTCTAACCCACTAAGATGGAGGTGCCTGTAGCACTTCAATTTACTCAAACATATAGGGTTGAGATGATGCCGGATGGCAACCCTGGTTCACGCCCAGTCAAAATGTCTCAGGGTGTGTTGTAGGGAAAACTACTCTAGAGGAGAAAAAGGTGAGCTAGCCAGATGTACTAAGGACTAAAGATCGGAAATATTCATCAATGAAACGGAATAAATGGGCGACTAGGAAACTGGCTGTGAGTCAATAAGCTATCATTGATTACGTAGCGACTTGGGACGGTCTTTTGTACTGGAAGAATGTCCTGCGTCCTTCAAGGCGGCTACCGCTTGAGTTAGGAGGAAGTCCAAAGGGTGGCAGGGTGAGGCGGAGCTGGTGCCAAAGCGAAATGCGAAGACTGCCGTGGCGCTGCCGTATCAGTGGAGGGGAGATACTAATGGAAGCTAAGCCCTAAAAGGACAGATGTAGAGGCGTCTGTCGAAAAAGTGACAACTTCCAACAAACCAGGGAGGTTTGGCGTCGCTGCAAATAGATAATGTGTAGGTCGGATGGGGAGGTTAGGTAGAGAAAGAGAGTGGAGATAACACAACTGCTCGGATCAATAGTTTAGGGAATGACGCCCTCCTCCCGATCTTTGGGCTCCTTTTCCGACTGCCACTTACACTCCGGCACTGTCTGGTTTTTGTAAAAACCAACTACGCTTCTGTGCTTCCCTCGTCAAATATCCCCTATACCTTCATCCCTCCCAAGATGTCCTACAGAAGCGTA
>JANBPT010001301.1:0-11134 GCA_027575765.1 Tieghemiomyces parasiticus | reverse complement strand
CAAGGACTAGCCAGCCGCCCAAGTTCACCCCGCGGATTTTCTGGTGGTTATTCCAGACGTCAATCGGTACCTGGTCTACCAGGTGTGTCCGGCGGAGGTGGCGTAGCGACTTGCCAATATTGAGCCCCATGGTTCTGTGCGTATTATCAGCGTCTGCGAGATGGTATCAGAGCCCCATACTACAAGGGGTGGCATTAGTATAACTTTGAAAATCGGAAACAGTGCCTTATCACGTGGCGATCGTTGAATCCAAGGGCAAATATTGTTTACTTACGAGGACTATAACCGGAGGTTTCCGAAAGTATAGACAATAACAATGTAAGAAAAAGGAAGCTGATCTGCAAGCACATGGCGTGCAATGGCCTCCCGCGTTATATATACAGGGCCCTGGCGACTAGGTTGGGATCGATGGGAGGGTAAAAAAACCTAGACCTGTGTGATGTGGCAGGCCGAGTTGGGGTGGGGGAGGCGGTCAGACCAGCGCGGATACGCCTAGTCTCAGAGCTAGAGAAGGGTAGGCCTAGCGCGGGGGCAGGGGGGTTCCGTGATAAATGCAGGTACTATGTAAGGGTTAAGAAGAAGGGGAGGAGCCTCTCACGTCCTTTTTATATACCCTCATATCGGACAGCTATAATCGTCTTGATGGTCATTAGAAAGCTTTATCATCATCATCTACTAAGGATTATTGCGGAGTACGCCGGACCTGCCAGAAAAGAAAATAGGGGCGTGGCGGGTGACAAACCGCCTGGCCTACAATACGCTCATCAGCCGAGTCCATCGTGTCCGCCGTTACGTCTCTGCTCCTGGCGGGAATTGGTGGCTTGCTGGGGGGGGGGGGGCGAGGGGGTTTACATCAGGGCCATCGAATCACCAGAGTGAGGCCCTTGAGTATCAGGCACCAAGTTGCGGAATCGATCGTTCGGAGTTATACCCACTAGCGGGCCGGTCCTAGGAGGTTTCAGGTGCGCTCCCCTGTCAGCAGGCGGTGCGGTGTCACTTGGCGCATCTTGGCCCCTGGTTTCGAAGGGTGGCACACTATTCGCTTTATTGTGGTTCTCGTATTAACAATTGGTCTGGCCCTTGGTACAGCTTTGGAGGCAAGGTGGGAAGGACAGTACACCGGGCTAAAGCATGGCCGATGGGCATTGCCCGGCTCCGTATTCTTGAGGTGGACGACATTCACTGGTGTAATAATGCCCTAAGCCAAGACCCCTCCCCCGCCAGCGTGGCAGATGATCAAGTAAGACTACCTTTAAGTGCCTTTGGGAGGTAGCTTGGTTAATCCTCAAAGGGAGCGGATCGAGTACCCCTCCTCTCTTTCTCCCTACTTTCCACTACATTGGCCCACCAATTACATCTCCATCCACTTGAAGGAGCTCAGGAGGAGGTACTTCCGGGGCAGCCGACCGGGGGACGGCGAGAGCAGGGTCAGCTTCTTGCTCTTCTTGTTCTCGTCCACACTTGACACGTATACGAACCCGGCGGCCGGGCTCTCTAGCAGTTTGTCCTCGTCCTCGGTGGCATCTAGACTGGACACGGTGAGGATAGAATGGATGAGTACCGGCCCGGGCTCCATGGGTACAATCTGCGTCTCACTGACCTTGCGGTCGATCCCGATGGGCAATGCCGAAGAGGGCGCGATGGAGTCTTCGACGCGGTAGATTTTAAGGTTCTGGTACCATGCGATGGTCGAAAAGGGCGAGTATTCCGAGTACGAGCTGCCGTAAAAGTACCGCCGGATGGTGCGGAGCTGGGCGTGGCGAAGGAAGTCCTTGTCGCGGTTGACCACCTAGTTTGGCAAGCGTAGCGTGGAAGGGAGGCAGGGTGTGTGTGTGTATCAAAGACAGGTTAAAAATGTAAATGTAGGTCCAGGAGGTCGAACCTTACCCGCAGCAAGCTGGGCATTCTTCAATCGACTATCCGCAATACGCCATGACAATCATACTTACCCCGCCAGATTTGGCCAGCTTGACCACCTTAACAGTAGCGGAGTTGCCGTAGAGCCGGCACATGTCGCTGTACAGGCGCTCGTGGCCCAGAACTACGACGAGGTCCACGTGGAAATCGGCAATGGACTGTTGGATCAGCTCGTAACCAGCAGCGGCGTCGATGACACCCCCGGTGTCGATGATACACCCGGCGGGCCGCGTCTGGTGGTTGCGGGCGAGGCGGGCGCGGACGGTTTCTGCGAGCTTGGCGGCCAGCAGCCCGTAGAGCTTGGGATTATCGGTGGTGGACGGGAAACCGTAGTGGTAGCACAACGGAGTGCTCACGTCCCCTGCGGTCTTGTCGAGTCCTAGGGCGTCGAACCCGTCTTCAGGGTCGAGAATGTGCATGGCCGGTGCCGCGCTCACCGTCCCAGGCATCAGGACGGAGCCTTCCGCGGGATCCAGGTTGATGAACATGGGGTGCTGACCCTGACGGACCGCGTAGTTGAGGAGTAGTTTGGCCAGCGAGGTTTTACCGGCGTCCACGGGTCCGATGAGCATTACCACGGGGCCTGTAGTGCCCGGTGCTACGGTGGCCTGGCCTTCGCGGTCAGTGGCGGGCGGAGCGGTCATAGCCGTAGTGGCAGCCGCGGCGGCCGCAGCCACCCGCCGGGACTGGAGAGCCGTGTGAAGGTTGATATAGCTCGCCATGGGCGTTTCATCCGCCACGTAGGCCACGTTACATTGGCCCTGGATCTCGAGGGAACAGCCATGCCACGTGAACACGGCCGCCTTCTGGCCGGTGAACCGGTACTCGGCCCCGCTGCCGAGCTCGGCGCCAAAGATTTCGGCCGTGCCGGATTTAAGACGCAAGACGACCGCATTGTTAAAATCAACCTCGAACCGAAACTCGTGTTCAGGCTTCAGGTCCCAGACCTTGGTCTGGTCGGCAATGGGCGCGGGATGTGATGTGGAGTACATGGCAACGACCTGGGCATTAAAAATACAGAACAGAGAATAGTCGAAAAAGAGCGCGGTGGAGTAAACCGGAATGTGGGCCAGCAGCTTGTCCTGCAGACCGTATCTGGTCGGTCGTGGCTTTTGTCAACCACCATGTTAATCCCACACACAACCGAGGAAGACTGAGGAGGGTCCGACAGGGAGGGAGGTATGGGGGAGCTGGAGTTCGGCTATGGCCCCCCCCACGCCATGCCCGGGAAGAAAGCTGCATCACGTGGCTCTTAACCGCACTGGCTGTTGCCAAGATGGATGATACAGGCGGCCAAGGTCGACGAATCTCGGATTTCCCCCTGCCATCTGCAAGCACGGGTTTATGACCAAGCCAACTTGCTGTGCTGAACATAGACCTTCTAGGCCATATTTTTACCAAAGGGGCTAGGTTGTATTTGGATGGCTGGTGAAAGTACCACGATTAGCTTAACTTGGTACAACTTACTCCCCCCCCTGCCCACCTGCGATGGATCAGCAATTCAAGTCCATTCGGAGCGCTCGGGGTATGGATATCATAGGGAGATTGCTCGGGCTGATTCTGGCATAGCTATAAGTGGTCGGCTATCAATTGGATTCTATTTAGAGGTTTCAGGAATTGTCATATTGCTCACATCATATAGAGCGAATGCGGAAAGAATTGAGCTGCCGACATGCTCGGCCGAGCCCCTCGCCGACAGCGTATTAATATATTCTCGAACCGGGTGGCGCCGCGCATATCTCGCGTAAACGACCTCGGCTTTGCAACAATGAAGAAGGAGAGTTAAAGTTAACTGCTGGTGCAGGGATGGCATCTAATCAATGCCATGAAAAGATGGGGAGGGAAGCGAAGTGTAACCGAAGTTGGGTTGGGTGCAGGTTAAAGACTGTGGTAAGATTTGGTAAGCCAATACCGTTGCAGCTAAGTTCTGTCGTCTGGCCGACTAGGACCCTTGTGCCAAGTGGCTGCGTTCGGTCGAGTTGACCCCCGTCTGTAGTTCCAGTTGGCTTATACTGAACCTCGCGGGACTGGGTATTACCAGGGATACTGGCTTTTCCAATCCAGCGAATGCTACTTTGCGGGAAATGGAAGACGTTAGGCCGAGGCACCCTGTATATTGTACTAATGGTACCTATCGCCACAACCTGGCCACTTCGCTCTCTCGCACATTCCTGTCCCAAGCAGACTTTGATCCCTATGACGTCCCCCATTATAGACACTTGTGTACCAGTCTTTCGTGCCAGATAAAATATCTGAAAATCCGTTATGCTTGCTGTGCGGGGTGGCGTTACAGCGACTACGATTACCAGGTTACACCCACTGGTGTTCACTCTGGTGAAGCCGATCCCGGAGGGAGAGGGCAGCAGAGCCTTATTTCTCTACACAGCCTGTAGAATTGTCATCCTCTCGATCGACACAGAACGTATCCCGGCCAACAACGTCCAGGAGACTCTTTCACAAGGAAACCGTACGGCTCGCTTTTCTTAATACGAAGGGTGTCCTAAATTGGTTTTATGGGGTGATTCGGAAATAGCCTCCTTTATCCCCTCCACTTGCCTCCTCCCCGCGGTCACATTCGATACCTCGCAGTGTACCGCAGGGTTTCCGCTCGGAGTGATTCACGGCCTAGTGGACAAGGGTCTCGTTCGGGGAGGGGATAGCCTGACTCCTGTACAGTGAGTCCGGGGGCCATACTCTAACGATTCTGGTCTAGTGGATAACGCATCCGGCCTACATGGCAGGGATTCGCAATAGATAGGTAGGCTCTTAATTTTTTAACGCACATCATTAGACAGCGAACCGTGTGGTTACAGGAGAGGACTAGCGTACCCCAAAGGACCACCGTAGGACCCGGTGGTGGCCAAGGCGTCGCAAGAGCTTCATTGTCGTCTTGAACAAGGGGTACTGGCTATTATGCTGCAATGTAGCAGGTATAGTGAAGAAACCATGGCTTCACTACATTGAATGGGTAGGTGGTGCGTTGGTGCTTGTAAACCAAGTAAAATGGCGTGGGGAGTTAAGCTCGATTAAGCGCCCAATTCAAAAGGAAGTAGGCCTGGGTTCGAGTATCGATTGCCCAACTCCAACTCTAGTAAATTTGGCAGATCCCCGTGGCGGCTCCGAGTGACGTGGGACCATCTTGGCAATAGTGTCCCAGCGATGAGTTCCACGTAGCAGACGTGGGCCTGAACTCATGATCAGCCAAGGGTAGAGTATACCACCAACGCCAACTTTGGCTGTACCAGGTAAAAATAATACTAAACGGGAATAAGGGGGGCCTTACTATTGATCCAGGGGGCGATTCCGAGACAGCTCTGTGGGAGTATGGTTGGATGGTGACGTTAAGGTTAGTTGATAACCAGAAGGCACAGATTCGGATTGCTTTGATCTTCATCACAGTTTTTGCCGTGGGTCCGGACATACAAGGCTCACCTGGGCAAGTTAGCAGGGTGATTGGGATGGGCACAAAGCAGGGCCAAAAGAGGGAAAGAAATATAAAGGGAAGCGTGTTTACTATAATGGCTCGGTTAGGAGATGTACCGAGGTGGTCAATAAACATACCTAGGCAATCTGGTTGATATTGTGGAAGCTCGGTGCGTAAGCAGATGCCGGTCGGAGGGGGGGGGAAGATTCTGTTATGTCGGGGTGGCGTGGCTGCCCGTGCATCTGGGTTGTCTAGGCCAGCGGTCCGGGGAGGAGCTTGAGGTCTCGTGAAGTGGATTTCTAGTCAAGGTCAGCTGTGGGAGGGGGGGGGGATGCGGATGTCGAATGGAATACAAGGCATAACTGTGGATCCGAGAGGCCAATCAGACGTTTCGGTCGAGTGGTCGTTGGTTGGACGCATTTTGGCACTACTACATTGATTATACTAGACCCTCAATTCGACAGAACATCAGCTGTCACTGACACATAGCCTCTCAAACGTCATGGCGATGGTGAACAATTACCAGCGGGCTCAATCGGACAACGTAGGGGAGTGCCTGGGCTCCAAATAGACACCAATTCCCCGCAACGTTTTACTCGTTTAATAATACTGCAGTCGGAAATACCCTACGGCCAGTCCAGACGTCCCCCAGATGATGATGGTACACAAATGGTTTTGGTAGGCGGGGTCGATAAAGAGGAAAACAAGAATTGGGTCTCTGGCCTGCCAGTGCCCTGCGTGTATAGACGATCGTACTGTTCAGTCCGACGGGTAGAGCGTGGCTGGCATACTCCTTTTACTAACTGGGGTCTTCACTTGGGATGCATTGTGTCCACACTGGTACCTGGTCGCGTACAATGGCGCGTGCATCTGAAAGAAACGGAGCGAATCGTGGTGATTCGTGGCGTGTATCCCTATGCGCCAGCCTACCTTGTATTTTGTCACCCCGAGGCACCCGCCGTCGACTTGTGGCTAAAGCAGGGGAAGAGCGCCGTTCCCATGGCAACCGTTGGCGTTTGCGTAGTTACTTCTCCCTCCACACTCTCGCCTTCCCCCCCTTCCCTTCACCCGCATCCTGACTAGTGTTGTATAGTGGTAGTTGTATTTGAAATCCACGTGAGCCCAAATGGAAATGGTAGGGAGGCAAACGTAAGAGTAAAGCAATAGCGGTGCAAAGGGCAGCTGGTCACCAGGTTGATCACAGCCGGGGGTTCTCAGCCAGCGGCGGCACTTGAGGAGGAGGAGGAGGAGGAGGTATAAGAATGCTCGGGACAATGACCGTGGGTGCATTCGTATAAATACGATCGACAATACCCCGACAGTATCAACCTCAGATTATCTCTCGCCTTGTTCTACTCTGCTCCCTTCGGTCTTTGACCAGTTTGTCATCCCAGCCCGCAACCTTGCTTAAAAAACCAGCCTGTCTACGCAACCACCCTGGTCCTCTCATCCGACTTATCTTCGTCTCTTCCTATCAGTACTTGGCTAGATCTAGTCTCGCTCGCCCTCCGATTCCTTTGACCGTTTTAGGCACCCAACCGAGCGTTACGCGTATTGATTGTCATGGATGCTCAAGAGTTCCGCAAGTATGCGCACGAGGCCATTGAGGCATCCGTCGATTACATGGAAAACATCCATGACCTCCCAGGTATGTCAACTGACCGCCATCTCCAGCCTCACCCCGCGCCATCTCGACCTAGTACAAGTGACTGCTGCAGGGTGCTGATAGGGTAATGAATAGTGACCGTGATCTCCTGAATAGTAACTCCGACTGGGGGTGATTTAGCCTCCTTCTGCAGTTCTATTTCGTCCCTCCAGCGCCACGGTACAGTGGCCCTGCGGACATCAGTCCCGTGGGCAATGAAGGGGAGGTGGGGTATGGAAAGAATGTGCGCTACCCCGCGCACCGTTTGATCTGGCCGGCTGGCTCGTACCTAACCGTTTACCGTAATCCCTTCAATGTACTACTACACTTCCTGGTGGGCAGTGGTCCCTTCCGTGAAACCTAAGTTTCTTCAAAAGGTCATTCCCGACTCAGCCCCGGATGAGCCGGAGGATTTTAGTGATGTGATGCGGGACTTCAATCAGTACATCATGCCTGGTATGACGCACTGGCATTCGGGTAAATTCTGCGCCTACTTCCCAGCCGGTTTCTCCTACCCATCGTTTCTAGGCGATATCTACAGCTCCATGTTGGCGTCCAGCGGATTCAATGTAAGCTTACTCGGCACATTTCATGCGCCCCAGGAGTTACTACCCAATAGCCCGCCATCAGTCGGTTACTGAAGGGCCGACCAAGCTGCTAACCGTTTTCATTGTCTAATCCCAACAACCCGCATATTACTGCACTACGTGACGGTTACCGCAGTGGGCCAATAGCCCAGCACTGACTGAGCTGGAATATATCACTATGGAGTGGATGGGAAAACTATTGGGCTTGGACCCGGCATTCTACAGCGGCAAAGGTCACGCTCTGATTCAGGTAAGTTCCGTACCCTCGAGGGTGACACCGTGGGTGGGGTGTACGGCAGGAAGGTCGCCTATACTCGGCCCAATCGCCCGATAGCTGTTCGTACTGTTCTTCTCTACCAGGCGCACAGGTATATGGTCTGAACTTCAGGCCTGTGAATTGCCAGCTTTTTCTCAATTGCTGCAGCCACCCGCCGTTACCACACTCCCACTAATGTTACGTACCCCACCAAATCTTCTAACAACATGCCGCTTGTTTCCGCCTTGCAGGGCTCCGCCAGTGAGGCGGTGTTTATTGTCGTGGCAGCCGCCCGGTACCGCACCCTCAAGGCGCTTGAGGAGCGGCACAAGGCTGATCCCGCCGAGGTTAGCCAGCGTCTGGTTATTTACGCCTCGGACCAGGTAAGCTGGCCCAGACTTTCCACCTCGTAATCAGTTCAAGTCACTAGGGTGGTTCGAGTGGATTGCTCGGGCTCTGCTCTTAATTGGACGGTCTCTGCCAACCGGACACTCCTGACTAACTCATTGATTTGGGGGTTCACCCTTTTCTATACCCTCTCCCTCCCCTGTAGTGCCACTCGTGTACGGAGAAGGCCGCCCGGATCCTCAACATCCGCTACCGGTCCCTCTCCACCGATAGTACCTGTGTTCTCCGAGCCGAAACAGTACTCCGTGCTATCCACGACGATCAAAGACAAGGCCTAATCCCAATCTACATAACGTCCACCTTCGGCACCACGCCTACCGCGGCCATCGACGATATTGACGGGATTGCCGATATCTGTAAGTCATAGACAGTCACGCCTCTATACAGCCAGCGCTGTAACTTGCGCAGGATTAGCGAAGTGCATCTAATCCTCACACCATTTCACTGTGCATACCGCCCAACTAACCACCGTACCATTTGGAACCGGTATATTCGACTACAGGTGAGGAACATGGCTTGTGGCATCACGTCGATGCGGCGTATGCCGGTAGTTCCTTAGTCTGCCCCGAGTTCCGTCCGCTGGCCCAAGGGTATAATCGTGCCGATTCATTCAGCTCCAATATGCACAAGTGGCTCCTGGTCCATTTTGACTGCTCTCTGTTCTATACCAAACACCGTGAGGTAGTCAAGGAGACAATGTCAGTGGTACCTAATTACCAGCGGTACCGCGAATACGACGAGGGTAAAGTAGAGAACCTTAGCGACTACCAGATCCCCATGGGCAACCGGTTCCGTGCTCTCAAGATTTGGTTCACTGTCCGCAGTTATGGCGCCTCAGGTCTACAGAGGTTTATTCGTTTCCACATCGAGCTGACGGCCCTCCTGCACCATCAGATCGCCCAGGATGACCGGTTCGAGGTGCTTAACCGTGTGGACTTTGGTCTCATCTGCTTCCGCATCACCCCCGCGGTGGCCTTGAGCGCCACTAATCAAAGCCGAGCGGGGACGGTCAATAGTCACGCAGAGGACGCCGAAACTGCGCTCACCGCGGCCAACCGAGTGAACTGGGGCTTGTTTGACCACATCAATGCCTCAGGGGTGTACCTGTCGCGCGGGTACATTGGCCGGAAGTTCATCATCCGGGTCTCAATCGGCTCTTTCAAGTCGGACCGCACCTCGACCGACCTCATCTGGGACACCATTTCCCGGTGCGCCCGTGAAGTGCTGGACGGTACTGTGACTTATTGAATAATATTCATCAATAGTTTGAATTTCTTGTACGATTTGTATTAGCGATCACCACCACCACCCTCACTTGCCTTCGCTAGCGGCAGGGTCGGCCTGAGAGCCACTTTCCTCCGCCATTCCCTTCTTATTTACACTAATTAGGCACGGTAATCGGCGATTCTTTTCTCTCACCATTTTAATGACTTGTCAGTTTCCCTTAAATTCTAGGCCCAGAGCAGGCCGTTGAGGCTTCACCTTCGCCCGTGAGTGGTCAACATAGATTAAACCGTATTGTCTTTGGTCGAGCGGGTTCCGTAGCTAGAGCTCAGGTGTAGACTGACTCAACTAATCCCATTTCCATTGGAACGGTTCCTGGTAGATCCCAAACCATGTGGCTGTAGCCATCGCCCGGTTCCACCATGTCTATGAGGGGGAGAAAGGCGACAAAACGTACCAGTCTCCCCCCCTGGCTTTCCCCCGTCGCCACCTCTCCCCGTTCGCTCACTTTCGTAACACGATCACTGGTATGTGCTGCACTCATTCAGCTGATCACAGCCAACCAGCTATCCCCTCGCGGGCCCGGAGCAATGTAGATAACCCCCCTTCTTCTAGCCTGCAATGGTCTGTGCCACCACCTGCCTTCGCCAGCCGGAATTTGATTGGCTTGTGACGGGATACAGTGGGCGTAGTGCTGAGAATTCACCATCACCTCACTGTGCCGTAGATCTGGATGATAGGTGCGATCGGTTGTCGCGCGTGCTCTGGCACAGCTCCTGCTTCCCACCCCGCCCTTCTCCGCTAGCGTGGCCATGCGGGTGCGAGACATTCGCGCCGTTCTCCCGTTGGCCGGCTCGCCACCACATTAGCCCACGGTCTGCCGCCCAGCTATCCCGCGTACAGGGTCCCACGGATAGTGCCAGCCAGCGTTCTACAGGCGTTACCCGTCAGATTCGGCTACACCGCGTGATCAGGTGTGAGTGTTGGAACTGTATATGAAAGCTAATCAAACCATCTAAAGGGTGGTGGCCGACTGCAGTTGTTTCGAGGTCTCCACCGGTAGGCAACTGGAAGCCGTAGACTAGTGGCTGGTCGGAATATAAACCACCAAAGCGTGGAGGGCAACGGGCTTCGTCGGCAGGCTGGCTATGGAAGGTGGCGCCTGTGGCTTACCAAGTCGACGTAGCGTCCTACATGTCGCGTACAAGAAGTTGGTTAGCCGTAGCTCAACCTCACTCACCTTCCGCCGGGTCGCTTAGCCGAGGGGATCGACTAAACCACCCTCGACACTGACATGGACAGTAAATAGAGAACGCCAAGGGAGAGGGGCCGGCGTCGGAGCGCGGCCGATGTTTTGGGTGGTACGAAAGACTACCATCCGACGGTACAACGCGAATACCTGGTTCCGCTATTAGTCCTCCGGCCTAATTCGCCACGGCCACTCTGCCGAGGTGCCGGCGAGCCTTCCCGATTTGTAGTGAGCATCAGGTGGTACGGGCTGTTTCATAGCAAAGATCTTGTAGCCGGATGGCGGTTTACCTGCTTACGATCAGGAATGGATACTGGTAGAAAAGAGGAAGTGGAATGGTTAATCGAGTGGATAGGGCCGACGTGTGTCGCAGCCCGAGGGGCGAGCCTGAATCGGGTCGAGTTTCCAAGTTAGCGGAGCAGGC
>JANBPT010001300.1:0-11145 GCA_027575765.1 Tieghemiomyces parasiticus | reverse complement strand
CAAGTACCTGTACACCCTCGTCGTTGACGACCCGCTTAAGGCCGAAAAGCTCCGGGAGTCTCTCCCCCCGGGTAAGTAGCTTGTCTCCATTGCTTTCCTATTGACTGCTGAACCTTCTCGGGTCGCAGCGGGCCGGTACAATATAGGGCGAGTGAGAAAGATGACGGGATAGATAGATCAATACCACGTTACGCGAGCTTAGATCCCTTCCTTATTGCTATGTAGCTAACTTTTCCATTTCCCTTTCTTCTGCTTTCCACTCACTTCACCTCCAACGTCCAATTCCATGGGCCCATCCTTACCAAATAGCCCTCACCGTCGAAGACCTCGACGCCAAATAAACGTCCACACACGACTAGCCCCAGTGCATGTCTAGCCTCACTCGCCCATATGAATTGGAAGAATAAAGGATTGATATCTTGCTCCCATCCGTAACCGCCATCGTCATTGTTCAGTTTTCGGCGTATCCAAAGTGCACCGCGTTTTGGTTAATGGAAAGACCGGTGAGGGGGGGCACATTGGCGAACAAAAAAAAAAGAAGAAGCCGCCTGATGTATCGGGGAACAAAGGGCCCAATACTATGCCATCAACGCGGTCCAGCAATAAAAGACAACTGCTTGGTAGATTTTACGGGAGGATTCCAGAAGATACAAGTAACATAATTCGACCATGTCGTCCAGGGCGGCCGGCAAGGTCAAGGGGCTGTATCGTGCAACCGCAGCGCGCTGTTTGAACCGGTTACTTGATTCTTGATCCGAAGACGACCCTTCCAGGCAGATTCGACGCTAGTAATCGCCCCCGCTATGGTGATGTGGACCTACGTGATACTCATGTGACGCTTTAAGGCCTAAACCAGACCCGCAGTGCACTATAATAATTTACCACTGGCCCATCAGATTTACAGAGTGGGCCCGTGTCAAATAACTGGGCACAATATTTAAAGCCACCCCGTGGTACCGTGGAGCGCACGAGATGACTGTACACTACAGGCCAGCAGTGTACAGCCTACAGCAATCCATACCTGCTGTGGCAGACTTGGTTTATCTCCCACATTTGTTGGGTGGAAACGTTATGGGAATGATGCGACCTGCTGCGCTGGATTTCGCAAACCATAGTCTCACCACACTTCTACATCATGCAACCCATCAGATAGTTTAATTAAATCGGCTGCCTACCAGCTGGAAGTCGATGACGACTTATGGGGCGATGTAGGGCCCAATACGACGGCGAAACCCTTGAAATTTAACGCAGGCTCCCGACGCCTCAATTATAGCACAGGTCTCGATCAATAATACCCCACGTTCCCTCAAGCCCAGCGTGTAAAAAGGTGTGCAGCCTGAGTAAAAGGGCCAGTGGGAATTAAGGCCGAGTTACTCAGCTGAGAAGAGTTGAAAGTGGGCAGGCTGTAAAAAGATCCGGTATAATATTCAAACATCTATTCCACATACACAGAATTAATGGTCTGGCGCGATCTTTCATTTACTAAACGCTTTGGATTCAGTACCGGGGTAGAGTTTGGTGAAGTGAGAGGGGCGTGGCCGCGACTTCCTCAGGTGTTAACTCATGAACCTAAAGCACTAGATGCAGGTTTAGCGACGTTATTCGTATCTTTACAATACGCCTGCGCTGGGAACTTTCACAAGAGTGCTGTAAACCTACCAACTGCATGTAAGGGGAGTTTCCAGCGTTCCTGATTTCCACCAGTCGCCTCCGTGGCCTTTCTGCGATTGAGGATGGGTCCGCCGTTACAAACCGATTGCATTCTCCGACTGTCCTTAACCTCCATTTCTCTGCAGCGACCATATGGCCCTAGTCGTTTCAGTTCCCTGCATCCCTCAAGCGTCTAGACTGGTCTAGTTGAATGACAGGGCCTCACTCTAAACGGGACGTTGCATGTCAGCCGACGCTACCGGCCCTCATAATAAATGCTGCGGAAACCAGGGTACTGGCCATAAGTAACACACTATGGTATAGTCTACCCCAGGAATCCTAAACTCGCGTGGGAAGAGGTGTCGAGAGCGCATGTCGCTGCCAACATTAAAAAAATAGCATACTACCAAAAGAGTGCACCGTTGCTGCGATTGTGATGACCTGATGAGGCAGGGCCCTGCCAATATAAGGGCGAGTCTGTGCCCACCCGGGCCTGCACCTGCCCACTTCTCTCTTCCCTTCGCCTGCTACCCAACAACGGAGTCTCTACTATGTGCCGTCCTACGGCTTTGATTCCAAATTGAGCCGCCAATACCTCCAGCCTACCGGTCTAAAGCAAGGCATTTAATTTTCATACATCGGCCATGGCCACACTAACGCAGGGCGTGGGCTTTGCCGCCTTCATACCACCACTACTTACCAATGCCGTCATTGTCATCCATCAGTGCCGTTTCGTTCGCGCCCAAACCGCTCCGGCCTACCAAATCCAGCCAGTGGCACCGAAGGGATTCGAAGGGATCCCGTACCCGATCGTCTCCGGCAGTGTCAAGGTAGAGATTGGGTTTAGACTCGATATCCGCCAGCGTACGGCCATCCTGGTTGGCCTGGTGGCTCACATTCTACTGGGCTTCGGTGCTGGATTCATGCTGTACACTGGGGATCCGGCCTTGTCCGCTCACCAGCCTGCCTTGGTTGCCATTTTGTCTGGGGCTCTAGGTGCCCTCAGCTTAGTCGTGTTCACGTTTCGACGCTACAGTGCCCGCCCCGCGTCCCGGTCCTTCGACCAGGCCGTCTGGCTGTACAATTTATCCCGCCGCTGCCAGTCCTGGACCCGTTTCTGGGCCGTGCAGCTCTCCCTGACCGCCCTAGGTGCCGTCGCCGCCGTCATGAGCCTGAGCGGGGCCCTTTCCAGTGGTATATCGAATCATAGGTACATAGCCACCGCGACCGGCATTCTACCCTTGCTCGGACCAAGCGTCGGCCTACTCCTCAATTTCCACTTCCACGTCACCTACAGAGTCCCCATTATCACAGCCTGGCTCCCCATCATATTCGACCCTGTCCCCCACCCTGTCACCCGGTTCATACTGCGCCTCAGTGGCCTCCAGCCGTTTGATGCCAACTTCACTGCCCTGGACTTCCCCTGGACCAGCCCGCCCACGGGGTTCACCGTTTCGATATCCGATAGCCTTCGGTCCAGAGTGAGGGAATCCAACCAATCCGATCTCATCAAAAACTCATTCCGGTTCTTTTGCTTACTTTCACCGATAGAGGACCCCGTGGAAGACCACCCCCTCCTGCCGTCACGCGATCTCAGCATTTATAACACTGGTGCGTGGTTCCGCTTGATTGCTAGGGCCTGGTCCCCCAGTCGGCGGGCCTTGGCCACGCTGGCCCTTGCCTGCGTCTCCTTTGCCAGCCTGAGCTACGTCGAAGACCTTGACATCCGGCTCAAGAGTTCCTTCAAAGTCGCCCTTCACAACCTGCCTCCCCAGCCCTATGAGGTGTTCCTGTACCTGTACCTGCCGCAGCTGATGTTGGAATACATTTGCAAGCCTATGTACGACCACTTCACTTCCCGGGCGACGGCCGCGCTCACAACCAGTGTCGCTGTATTGGTACACGACCGTCACTGCTGGTTCAGTACCCATTCGTCCAAGGCCATTGATCATCACTACTACCTTTCTAGTTGTAGATATGCATTGCAGCAGTTACAAGCCACTATTTTTGGGCGTAGCGGAGATGTGGTAAGTTTGGTCCTGCAGCTGGCAGTGGCTTATAACTTAATTGGTGGTATCGCCCTAGTGATTGTCCTAGCCTTTGCCTTGTGTTGCATGGCATTTCATCATTTCGGCCGCTACTATACCAGATATTTGGGTTTTTTTGTTGACACGGATTATGATCATCTGGATGTGCTCGTTTATGAGCGGGCAAGAGAGATGTCATTTATTTCCCGGAGTGTTGCCAACATGTACGAGTACCAAGTGATAGAATCGGCGGCTACCTGTCCACCATCCACCGTCCTTCAGGACGCTCATAGGGCGCTGAATTTCTTTGAGTCCCTCCTCAAGAGTGTGTGCTTCTACGTCTGGGCTGCTACCTGTGTCCTTCACCTCGACCAAGGCATCACTCCGGTGCAGTGTCTGGTAGCCATACCGCTTTTTCCCACCATCTCCGCCCAAACGACTGCAATTGTGAAGGCAGCTTTTAACCCGGCCTGCGGATATAGCTTTCTGATGGAGGAGGTCGCTAACCTAGAGAAGCCCCCGGACCAGCCCGATCCGACCGACCCCGAACCTGTGACTTGGACCACCGGCCCCGCTATACATTTCAACAGCGTCACCTTCTCCTACAATAAGCAAGGGCCGCCCACTCTCGACGGGATCAACCTCACCGTCCCGGCCGGCAAAACCACCGCCATCGTGGGCCGCAGCGGCAGCGGCAAGTCCTCCCTCGTCAATCTATTAATCCGCAAGCATGATCCATCCGAGGGCCACATCCTCATCGGTGACCAGGATATCCGTCGTATCCGCCAATACGACCTGCGAACGCGAATTGCGACCGTCAGTCAAAATAGTCAGCCCGTGGGCCAAACCGTAGGTGAAGTGGTTGGCTACGGTCGAGCTGGCCAAGGCACGCTGGCTGACTTCGCTGAGGTAGAGGAGGCCCTCCGCGTGGTGGGTCTGCACGACAAGGTTGCCGAGTGCCAGGAAGGACTGGAGGCTCCGATGGGCGAGGGAAGTAGCCGGTGGAGTGGAGGTGACAAGCAACGTCTCCTCCTGGCCCGCGCCATCATCAAGAACGCCCCGGTGGTCATCCTCGACGAGGCCACCTCCGCCATGGATTCTGCCACGGAGACCGCCGTCATGGGAGCACTGAAGGGCCGGTTCGATGCCGCCCAGACCGTTCTAGTCATCGCCCACCGCCTGTCCACTGTCCGCTACGCCGACCAGATCGTCGTCATGGACGCCGGTCGAATCATCGGCATTGGTACCCACGAGGAACTCTTGGCCTGCGGTGGCCTCTACCACGAAATGTGGACCAAGTACACCACACCCATGGGCGCGGCCGATACCGTCGAACCTTCTACCTAATCCCCCCTGGATATTCCCAGTGGGCTGCACCTCGGCGCCTGCCGATCGAAAGGGCTGGTTTTTTTTTTCTATTTTCGTGGCGGGAACCTGTGCC
The DNA here is from genome assembly GCA_027575765.1 of Tieghemiomyces parasiticus. NCBI lineage: Eukaryota > Fungi > Kickxellomycota > Dimargaritomycetes > Dimargaritales > Dimargaritaceae > Tieghemiomyces > Tieghemiomyces parasiticus. The sequence continues at coordinate 6,027 of JANBPT010001300.1, read as the reverse complement.
AGGCAGTCTGCAGGACCGGTCATTTCTGTATGGTATTGCCCCTATCGAACGACAAACCTAGCTAGTTCCGCTGCAACCTTGTTTTTCATTGCTTTGTTTTGTATTAGAACCACACCCATTGAATACACTATTTAACCCATCATTCACGGCATGGCTTAACGATACGATGTTTGCTGAGGTACCACGTTACGGGGCGACGCTGTGCGTTTGTAATCATAGCCCCTCTGGCGTTGGAAGAATAGGGGGTGATATGGCCTGTAATAATGTTCAGTACATTTTAATGCTCTGATGCTTTCAGCCAGTAGTCACTGGATTGTAGGTAGACTATTGGTCATGTGCCTGCTACAGGGCTATAGGTTGTCTCTTTGCCGCTGGAGGGGCGCTTGACAGGTCAACCATGTCGATGGGCTCCTTAAGCTCGGGCCTTGAACCTCCAGTCAAAGCTTGTGGCTTACTGTCTAGCTGACTAGGGTAACTTCCGCTACGCCATGCTTACGATGGCTGATAACATGACTTCAAACCATGACCTGGCGCTACATTGAGAGGACACCGTGGCGCCGGCCTGTTTATCACCCGTGTTTATTCATCCTTTTTTTTCCATTGGTGTATCCGACGAGGTTACTTAAAACCTTGACCATTCGGTGTCGTCTAGACTGCCTAATCCTTCCCCAAATACCTTTTCATCCACCCATTTCTTTTTTACTTTTACCATGGATCACTCCAACGTCGGCAGCGGTATCAAACTTGACCTTTGCATTCTCCCTTGCGACACGCTGGGTGCCATCTCCCTCGTGTACGGCCTCCTCAATGGTCCTGCCGGAGATGCCGTGGGCCGTGTGTACTGCGGGGTACTGGACCAGAGTTACCCGGACTTCACTGCGCTGAGGCAGCACAACAAAGTATCTATTTTTGAGTATAGCGAACGGAACTTTGATGAGGTAGAGTCCCGGTTTCAGCAGGCTGATTCGGTCCTCCTCTGCCCGCTTCACGTGGCCCCCAACGGTGGGGGAGAAGACGGTAGGATCAAAAGTAATTGGGATCATTCGGTCCCAGGATCTTCTGACCTGCCACGGACCCCCGAATATGACACCAAGGCCGGGCGGGCCTGCCACCACCAATACGTGTATCAGGACCATGGATACAATTGGATCCTGAGGCTCTGGGAGCTGTACTTGACTACGGCCCGTCGGGTGGGCGTCCGCAGCCTGTGCATGCAGTCCCTGCTCAATGTCCCATGCCTGACGGGGTCCCTGTGCCGCACTATTGCGCGCATGGAGGATATGTTTCTCCAGTGCGTCCTGCCCCCGTCCCTTCCATCGGGACGGCCACCTGGCGCCTGTGAGCCGGCCCCTTCCCCACGACTGCGAGGCTTCGTTCTCCGCACTGCGCCCGCCATGGAGGGGTTGAAGGCGCTCTTCCGTGATTGTCAAGATGGCCTGAGACTAGGCCTTCCCATCGACCAGGGCCAATGTGCGCCCGTTGCCCTCGAGGACGTGGCTCTGGTTTGGGTTCGTCTGGTCCAACACCAATACCATCATGCTAACCACCGGCCAGACGATCCCGTCGAAGCAGCCGCCCTTGAGCTTCTGCTGCGCCGCACGACCGTTAATACCTCGAAATTCACCCTTACCCATCGACGTGGCCTCCTGCACTTGCCCGGTCACCAGCGCGTGTCAGGGCCGGGAGTCGCTGAGGAAGCCAGCAAGGCCCTAGACAGACCGGTGGCTTACGAGCGTATTTCCTTTAGCGAATTTGACCGCCTCCTCCGGGAGCAATGTGGCTATCGCGGTGAGGAGGTATATTATGTGGTGGAGATGATCCGGAATATTGAGGCTGGTCAATTTGACGAGGTCAAGGGGGACCTGGAGAAGATCACAGGCCGCGAACCCCTGACCTTGAGCGCCTTCTTCCTGCGCCACTCCGATACCCTCTAACCCGAACGCTGGTAATGGGTAAAGGTGCGGTTTACGCTGCCCGCACGGCATTCGCGATTTCATGCCCGTTGCTTTTTAGTTTCCTTGACCCGTGTCTATCCTCTTCCCTTGAGACTAACTATAGTACTATGAATAAACTAGCTGTGTGTTGCTTTTAAGTATTGTGGCGCCGCGCTTAGTAGTCCGGGACAGTGTGTCAAGCAACTCGACTGCACGATGGAGCGGGTACCGAGGATTGACTATGCGCCATCCGTGTGGCCGTGGTAGAACCCAGGTCGCTGGGGTACATCAAGCCAACTAACCACACGCGATCCCCATTGAACAGGCCACTTTGCTGCGACAGGGCTGGCGCCTAATCGCCCCGACCAGCCATGGGTGGTTCAACTGGGGCGGGCATGGGCCTCGCCCTTCGTGAGGGGGATTATGGATTAGGAAAGTCTATTAAATTATTAGATACATCGAACTTTCAACCTCCTAGGTTTGGTGATGGGATATCTAAGGATTAGCACACTAGGCAATTTTCCACAGTATCTGGTAAGGATAAGCGGGCACAGATGGCTGGCGGAATTAACCGTAGCACCTGGCTGCTGCTATAGAATTGGGGGGATGGGTGAGGAGGGTTCCATCTACAGCTCCCAGCCTCTCGACCAACCTCGTCACCGTTAAACCTAACGACGCAACCAATCTTGGTTCGCCACTGATTCTCGCTTCACTACCCCATTATCTCCGTCACTTTCCCTAATGTCAGAGCATTCTATCCTTACCCTACCCTATCTAACCGTATCGCTCCGCCCACTCTCACCTGTTCATTTTGCTCGCCATGCCCACCACCTGCCATAGACCGCGGGACGAACTGATCGAGTGCGTCCTCAAGTCTGATTGTGTGCGCATTCAGAAGCACACCGTTAAGGAATGCCTACAAGATCCCGAATTGATCAAGACCCTTCCCGAGAACTGCCAGGCTATCCGATTCAGCTTCCTGGAATGCAAGCGTAGTCTGGTAAGTGGCATTTCCCGATCGGGATTACAGGCGCTGCCCTTCGCTTCAATATAGAGCTCTGTCCTGAACTGGCTTGCGGACTTATGGGTATTCGCTCACTAAACCCTCCCTCACATAATCCTGTTATCAATCCTCCCTTAGCTCGATATGCGGCGTCGCTTCCGCGGCCCCAAGGCCTCTTAAATCATTAGATTGCGCCTGTCTGCCCTGGCAGCTGGCTACCAGCCCCCCCCCAATACACCCAAATTTCTTTTAATAAATTGTACAAATACGCACACATCATTACAAACATTGTTTTTTTAAATATCTGTGTAGGGTCAGCCGTTCGCCCGCGAGCTAACCGGGTGGCCGGGCCAGCGTACCAGCCGGTATGCCCGGACATGCGGGGGAGGGCGTGGTGGTACAAAAGCGTTGAAGGGACGACAAGCACAGTACAGGGCTAGAGTAGTGAATGCGAAAATAATAATAATAATTGAGATGCATAAGCGGGCCGTTGGGGCCCGACGTCGATTGTAAATGAATGACAATAGAAGTTAAAAAAGTGCACGCCCATCACGGTGGGCGGTATTGAGAGGGGCAGCAGGTGGAAACGATTGATCCCTAATGGTCGGATCCAACAGATAAAAGAAAATATGAAAACATGAAAGACATAAACGCACCTAGACAGGTGGCAATACAGGCTCGTGGACCAGGGTTAGATTGACGTGATACAGCCCGTTAATTCGTCGTTCCGACTGTAGCAGTTAAGGTTGACAGGTAAAACCAATTAAAATGGGGGGTAAGGGGTCCAGGCGGGGTAGGCCGGCCGACTAGGCCGAACCGTCCAATCCGTGGCCGGTAACGTTCCGGAACACGCTGCGGACCTTGACAGAGCCGCACCGACTGAGAAGGTCGTCACGTTTCTGGGACTGAAGTTGACGGGAACGGTACTCCTCGTAGATAGTGGTGATGGTGTGGCGGCGGAGGGTGTCCCGGTGACTCTCAAAGAGCATGGTTCGGAGTACGGCAAAGTCGCAGTGATCCGGGTTCATGCAGTCGATGCGGCCCCACGGGTAGCAGCGGCCCAGAAACTCCGGATGCTTGGCGAAGGTGCGGGTTAATGTGGCCACCGCGCCTTGGAAGTCCGGTAGGTTGGCCTCACGGGCACCGGCCGATTCGAACCCGGACAGGGCCACCGGATCAATGGGTTCGTGGTTAAACAGAAAGAAAGGCATCATGAGGGAGCCTGGGGAACCATCAGAGTCGTCATTGTCGGTGGGCCGAGGTACGCTGATGCAGTCGCGGCTCAAGATCGGACTGACCGACCCGGCGTCGCTCACGCTGCTGTTGTCGGTGGTGGTCGCGGGGCCAGACTCCGATTCGCCGGGCATGTCGAACAGGCTAAGCTGGTCGGCGTGTCGCTTCATATTCGTGATGAAGTCCATCTGGAACTGGAGCTTCTGGCACAGCGTAATGAGGTCAGTCTTGCCCACCACGGGGATCAGGTTGACGCGGGTACCCAACTCTTTGATGATCTGGACGTCATGGGCACGGAAGGCGTGGTGGAACGGGTCCATAAAGTACAGACAGGCGTGTACAATGAGGTTGGGCGCGTACTTGTCGCGCTGTACTTTGAGCTCCTCGACCACTCGGCCGTCCATCTGCTCTTCGAGGAATCGCACAATCTGCTGACACACGCGGGCGGCGTCGGCCCCGTCGTCTTGGGGCTCCCACCCAGGGGTATCCACCAGGTTTAGGAGCATGGGCTCGTCGAACTCGTCCACCGTCAGGCTCTGGATAGAGATACCCTGGCTAAGCGGCTGAGCCGGGACGGGGGCCTGTGGGGTGGCGGGTGTGGACCGCGAGGTGGCCGTGCCGGGCCGCCGGGGCGAGCCATTGCCGCCGACAAAGTGCGACCGGCGGAGGGAGGCGTGGCGATCCAGCGACGTGGCCTGGGCCGTGGTCAGCGAGGAGCACAGGGTGCTGAGGAAGTCGGTCTTTCCCGACCCCTTGGGCCCCACCACCATCAAGTTGAAGTGCTCAATGACATGGCGACCGCGGACGCGTGGCTTGGTGCGCTTAAAGTTTCGTAGTAGCGGGTTGTCCAACCCGGGTCCCTCGGCGGATGGCGGGCCACGTGCCGATTCAGGGGAGGTCGGACCGACGGCGTATGTACCGTTGGCCGGTGGCGCAAACGTCTCCAGGGGGGCAAGGACGGTACGGCGCTGGTCACTCATCATGGTGCCGGTGGATGGCGCTGGCTGCTAACTGCATAGAATAGTGGGTGACGGTTATGGGGGGGACGGTGAAGCAGTAAGGAGTAAGTAGCCCGCCAAGGACACCAATTATAGTTGTACTGTCGCCGGGTTAACCGGCTCGTCCACGCCCCATAGAGCAGAGGTGCAAGCCTGGTCACTCCGAAGCCACCATATCAGGAAGGTGCCAACCGTATGTGGAACAGACCAAGTATACCGTCAGAACGTATCCCTAATCTGCCACGGCTACACGGCCGGTGTCTCCGGAAAGGAAGTGGCTGAGCGTAACGCCTACCACTGTAGTCCACGCTGGGGGTAGCGTCCTAACTGGTTGGTTGTTGTTTTTTGGACGAGTCTCCAAGCCGAGATGAGTACCTGGGGACCTATAGGTCGGACCCCTGTAACTTAGCTTTAGAGCTGGGTGTTCACTTACCTCGAAGTTATTGGTAGGCGGGATGGAGCTGTTCAATGGCAGGCCGGTTGGTCGGGCCTGGGTGATTTAGATGCACTGGAATGGCTTAGGATGCGGTGGCATGGAAAAGAGCCGGTACGAAACGAGGCAGAGACGGCGTGCGGACGTTCAAGCCGTTCGATTATATAGAGTGTTAAGAAGCAAGGAGGAAAGCTGTGGGAACTGCAGACGCTGGAGGTGATAAAGTTGCAAGACACGGGAGCGCGGTCAGGACGATAAGGAGGCAAAAGGGAGAGGCCGTGGCTAAGAGAAAAGTGGTGGAGCTGATAGAGAAGTGAAAGGTTAAATCGGGTCAGTGCGGAAGAAAAGTACGTACAAATTGTGAGCCAGACTGACATACACTCCCGTGGCCCGACGGGGTACTGGGCGGGTCTAGGAGCAAGGTGA
>JANBPT010000130.1:0-69308 GCA_027575765.1 Tieghemiomyces parasiticus | reverse complement strand
GGGGGGTCCCAGCAATTGAAATAGCTGTGCAACCCCAGGTCTCCACACAGTACTCTGCGCATGGTACTAGGGGAAGTGCGGCAGGCATGGGCCCAGCTGCTCAGCAGTCAGTCGAGGGTCTCCCTCTAACCGTCCCAGGATCATGTCCCCAAAGGTTCATGTGCCTTTCGCCGTAGCACATTTATATGTGTTGTTTATCATACCATCTTTACCCAAACCTGTCTATACACGTAGTTTTTAATTATAATTCACGAAATCAGTTTCCATTATAGTAAAATACTAACGTTCACCGCGGCAGGAACCAAATCGACTATCCTCTATAATTTTTAGTCAAGGATAGCAGGCATTGGCTACTCCTTGCTTGAAGCTACAAAGGCTTAAGATCAAGCGTGCAGTAGGACCCCAGGCCAGTAGAAAAAGTAAGTATTTGCAACAAAGCAGGGTCACGTTATCCACTCCCCTGCCTCCCAAGAAAAAAAAAGTGAGGGTATAAAGAGAAAAAAAAAGTTATGGTGACGATGCTGGCGTGTGGATAGCCATAGTGGGTAGAGGACCGCCTGCTCCTTATCAATTTTCGCATTCGCTTTTTTAAGCTTTCTAGTCTACTTTGTATATTTTTTGGTGGGTCCGCCCATTAACAACTTTTAACTATTGTGTATTAGAATTGCTTGACATTTCGCAATGACCGACCCACAACTCGCCGCGCCCGCGACGGACGCCTCGCAGAAGCAGAAAAAGAGCAAGAAGGAGAAGAAGGAGAAGAAGGCCCGCCTCGAAGACAAAGACCAAGCCAAGGATGAGCGACGGAAAGATAAGAAGGCCAAGAAGGCCAAGCGTGCCCAGGCTGAAGATACATTCACCGAGCCCGATTCCAAGCGGACCAAGACGGCCGCCCAGGCGAAGCCCGCCGCTGCCCCGTCCAACGCCAAGGTGCCTGCCACCTCCCACCCGGCGGTCACCATTGAGGACGCCACAGCCTTCTACGAGAAGCACCAAATCTCGGTCGACGGCGACATGGGGCACCGGCCCTACACCGAGTTTAGCCACGCCCCGTTCGACGCCGACATCATGCAGGCCTGCGGCGAGTTTGAGCGCCCGTCGCCCATTCAGGCGGCTTGCTGGCCGGTTGTCCACGCTCGGCGCGACGTGATCGGTATTGCCAAGACCGGGTCGGGCAAGACCTTCGCCTTCGCTATCCCGGCCATTCAGCACGTGACCAACCGCTTGGCCAATGAGAAGCAACCGTCAGGGAAGAAGGACAAGTCCACGGCGGTGGCCCGGCCCATGATGCTGGTCCTGGCGCCAACCCGCGAGTTGGCTATCCAGATCGAGGAGCAATGTGTTAAGGCCTGCCAGGGTGTCACCATTAACGCCGCATGCGTGTACGGCGGAGTGAGCCGTGGTGCACAGATCGGGGCCCTTCGCCAGGCGGCCCCGCTCCTCCTGATTGCCACCCCGGGACGGCTTCAGGACCTAGTCGAGGACGGCCAAGTCGACCTCTCGAATGTATCCTTCTTGGTTCTGGACGAGGCCGACCGTATGTTGGACATTGGTTTCGAACGGGCCATCCGTCAGATCATCAGCCACGCCACCTACTCGCCGCGTCAGACGGTCATGTTCAGTGCCACCTGGCCTGAGAGCATCCGCAAACTGGCCCACGACTTTTTGGCCCCTGACGCCGTCAAAATCACCATCGGGTCCGATAACTTGTCGGTCAACCATGACGTGACGCAGGTGGTCGAGGTGCTCGAACCTTTCGGCAAAAACCGCCGCCTGGAGGCCATCCTGCGCAAGTACCATGAGTCCCGTACCAACCGGATCCTCATCTTCGCCCTCTATAAAAAGGAGGCAGACCGCCTCGAACAAATGCTTCGCCAGCGCGGCTACACCGTGGGGTCCATTCACGGTGACAAGCCCCAAAAGGAGCGCCTTGAGGCACTCAACGCCTTTCGCGACGGTTCCTTCCCACTTCTGGTTGCCACCGACGTGGCTGCCCGCGGCCTGGACATTCCCAACGTCGAGTACGTTATCAACTACACCTTCCCTCTCACCATCGATGACTACATTCACCGTATCGGCCGGACGGGTCGCGCCGGTAAGAAGGGGGTCGCCCACACCTTTTTCACCGTCGACGACAAGGCCCACTCCGGCGAGCTCATTAACGTGCTCAAGTCGGCCAACGTGCCCATTCCCCCGGAGCTGCTTAAATTTGGTACCACCGTCAAGAAGAAGGAACACAAGGAATATGGCGCCTTTTTCAAGGAAATCGACCCGAATGTCAAGGGCACCAAAATTAAGTTCGATTAGAAGCGCGGCATGTTTTCGCAGTGCATAGGTAATAAAAGCTGCATATTTCGAGTTTTATTAATATATATATTTTTACTATTCGCGTGACAAGGCTGGGTCGAGAGGAATCTGGCTTATTAGCCACTACCATGGCCTGCGCCTAATGCTTATGTGTGGTTAACTTGGCGTGTCGTACAAGGCAAAGCTATTGTCGTTGCCCAGTCAAGCCGCGGACGTTGGGTTAATCCACCCTTAATTACTAGAAAAACGGGCAAATCCAGCGAGCTCCAACTTATTCGCGTTTAGCAACATACAAGAGATACTACCTACGAGGCCCAGAGGCCGTACTGCAGTTCCCGAGACGCCACAGTCTGGATGGTTTCCTGAGCCGCCTTGGTCAGCTTCTCATGAATCTGATCAATCGTCTCTGTAGCGTCCACGACCTTTATGGGGCAGGGTATGGGTGACACAGGTATGGGCACGGGATAGTGGTTATAACTACTGGAGCTAGGGACTAGTGCCGGGTCGAAGAGCCCAACGATAGAAGGTCCAGCAAAATACAATTACTTTGGTAGTCTTACCTTCCAATCGGGCTCGCGCAGCTTCAGGAACAGGTCGCGTACACGAGTCTGCAGTTCTTCCTTTTCGTACCGCTCCTCGCCAAACCCACCTCGCTGCATACTCGCTTGGATGGGCATGTCTAAGAAGAAGGTCAGGTCGGGTTTAAGCAGACCTACATCAGGCTGCTTACACCACTCGAGGTCGAGGCCCTAGCAAAAAAGATAGACGAGGGCACGGTGAGCGACATGGCGGCCAGGTTAGCATGGCGGGGGTGGGGAGAGGAGAAGGAGCCTCATGGGATGCGTTGTCACCTCTAGCAAATTTGAACGTGCAGCCTATCTCCCCCCTATGAACCTACCTTGGCAGCCGAGAATGCAACGCCCGAATAGGCATAGCGGTCTACCACGAGGTGGGTACCACTGCGGAGGTGGTTAGCCAGTTGCTCTACGGCCTCCCAGCGGTTGGCGGAGAAGAGAAGGTGGATGGCCTGGTCATTCAGGTCTTGGTGCTTCGCCAGATAGCCGTTAATCATGTGGCCAATACCAGTAGTGCGGTCTACGGAGACCGAGCCCGAACGGTCGCGGTGCAAGCGCCAGTGTAGCAGGGTTAGTATGATAGGAAGTGGTGGTGGAGTCTCGGCTAGGCCGAAGATAGGGGAGCCGCGCAGGGCAGACAGCCACACCCCAAATGAAGTCGACCCAGTACACATGGAATACGATTTACCGAGTACCCAGAAGGCTAGTCCCGAATAGCTGTGGTCGAGAGTACGAGACTCCTCAGGTGCACCTGCGCAGCGCGGTGTGAGGAATCAACCCAGCTTGCATCGCTTAGCCTGAACTCACCAGGAAACTTCCACAGGATCGCCCGGTGACCGAGCTGGGTCAACCGGTCCACGAGCATCTGGGCCTGGGTGGATTTGCCCGTCCGGTCGCATCCTTCCAACAGAATGAAGGCGCCCCGGGACATGGTGGCCGCTGTCGCTGACATGGGGCAGGTAACGTCGTAACCGGTAGAAAAATAGGGGGGGGGTGAGAGGGAAGCAAGGTACCGATGCGAGAGGCCCAGAAGTCTAATGCCGAGGGAGGAAGGGTAAATGACGCAGGCAAAAGGCTTGACGTGGTCCTCAATGGGTGGTGTGTTTACTTATTGCACAAGTGGTGTTTATACTAACGGGTTGGGTCAACAGGCCAGGGTTTAACCCATTTACATCGGTTTGCAGCTTATAACGTTTTATAGGGGGGGGCGGTTCCCAGCGTTTCATATCTCTACCTCTCTCACAGGAAACCACGCACCATTCGATTCGGAGATAATGGCGGAGGAAACGTACCGCCGCTGGAGTGCCACAGAGAAGAAGAAAGAAAAGAAACCACAGTTTAGAATTCGATATCCAGGCCGGTCAGACTTGTCTCGGGCAACATACTGGCCAGTGTACTGAGGCCCAACTCCTGGGTCATCTGCTGGACGGTGCGTCGCCAGAGGTTCGAAAGGCGCACCGGGTCGTGACAGAAGGCTTCCAGCTGGACGAGCAAAGCGGCGGCCTCCTGATGTGGGGTCAGGGTGGCCATATTTCCGCTGCCGTCACGGCTAGTGGGCCGATCACCTTCACCGCCGCCTCCCGCTGAGGTCCCACCACCCGTGGCATCCGCCCCGTCATGGGTCGCCGCGGCTAGATTACGGGGCGCATCCTTACCCGTCGCCTGAAGTCCGACGAACGACTGGGTGCGCAGGTGGACGGTGGCCGCGGTGGTGAGGTGCAGCGGGTTATCTACCCACAGCAGCCGGCCGGGGCCTCTAATCTGCACAAACGCCAGTCCCGACCGGTGGATATACTGGAGGTGTGTATAGGCCGCGCGGCCAGAGGCGCTGGCGGTTGACGCCGGGTGCAGCTTGACGTTGGCGGGGAACTGACTGTCAGGCTCATGGTCGAGGACAAAGTCTAAGGCCTGCAGAACCGCCTCCTCGAAAAAATATTTGGGAAGCAGGCGGATCCAGTCGGCGGTCCCCGCGGGCGCCGCGTCGGGCCCCACCCCGGCCAGGTCCACAATTTCCTGGACGCTGGGCGCGTTGACGAAGCGGATCATTCGCGTTCCCAGGAACGGGTAGATTTGCACTAGGTGATCGTCGGTGAGCTGGCGGGCCGGCACCTTGACCAGGCGGTGGCCCCACCGCTCCGCCAGACGGGCCCAGCTGCCAATCAGTTCCTCGATGAGCGGCGCCGTGCACCCCAGCCAGGCGACGGAGAGGTGGTAGGCCACCCCAGAAACATAGACCCGGTCGTACTCCACTTGGGCAAGCTCGGTACGGTCGCTCGTGTTCTTGGCATCGGCGTTAATGGTGACGTGGCCCGTCGTGGCGATAGGCGCTGACGGGCTATCAGGCCGGACGGGTTGCATCCCGACAGTGGACGGGGTAAGTGGTAAGATGCGGGACTGGCCCTCCTGGACCAGCACGGGGCGATCGGCCGGTGGCCGGGTGGGGGCTGACGACGATGAAGCTAGCAACGGGGTGGTAGTAGTGGTCGAGGGCGACGGCGTGGAAGAGGTATCGCTGCCCTGGTATAGTCGGGCGGCGAAGTGGGTGAACCACGCGCGCGAGGTGGCTGCTTCGGTGGGTCGGACGGGCATGGGGCCACGGGCGCGCGAGGCCCCACCTTGCATGGACACCCCTCCCGTCCCGGCCACCGCCTGGCTCGAGGTCTCCGCGGAGCGGGCCGGGGTCGGTAGGTACGCCGGCGTGAGTTGGTAAATCATCATGTCGTCAAGGAACACGTCGCGGTTGCGGCAGTGGACAAATAGCCGGCGCTGGAGGAGTTCCTGGGCGTAGGCAACGGCCCGCTCGCGACTGTCGAGCTCGGGCATACACGCCAGAAGCCAATCGACCAGGTCCTGGCCGACGAAGGCATGGGCGTACAGCCGCCAGTGCCACCGTCGGATGGCGATCCGGAGGCCTTGGGTCGGGTGGAGCATGGCCGCTGCCAGTTCAGCCAGGCCCACCTGCGGGGTGAGCGGGCCGGCCGGGGGTGCTTCCGCGGTGGGGATCACAGTAACCGCGGGGGCGGCCGCTGGGGAGCGCTTGGCCACCAGGTCCTCGTAGTAGGCGGAGGGCCGTTTGGTGGTGATGTGCATGTCCAAGGTGGCCAGGGCGGACCGGGAGGCCGGTTCCCGTTGGCGCCGTCCGTCACGCAAGGCGTCCGGAGCGAGCCGGCCCGTGGTGGCTGCTAAATTAGATCCCACTGCCGGCTGGGCGCGCCGGAGGCGGACGAGGTGGTCAAGGAATAACTGGAATCCGGCGATGCGGCGCTCTTCATCGGTGAGCGGGGCAGAGCGCGCAGCATGGGAAGTGGGCACGGTAGGGGGTCGAGTCAGCGGGAGGAGGGCCAACCGGACGGTGGAGTAGGCCCCCACCCCGACCCCGGCGTCAGGGTCCACAAGGAGTTGGTCGCACACGTTCCAAGGCATCTCCAACCGGTCGGCATACCGGAAGCGGGCCCGCTGAGGGACGTACGCGTCGCTGTAGGTCCCCCACAACTGGTACTGGTAGGCCACCTCATCGCGGCGGTATCGCGGAATGGATTGGTAACGCTTGGTGGTGATCTCCTGGGTGTGGTGGTGGTAGGTGAGGTGGTGGTAGTCGCGGCCGTTGGACAACACGTAGCGGTAGGCCAGACCGGTCAATTGGTTCCAGTCCAGAGGGGCCTCACGGTCGGCAGGGGGCGGTAACGGGCCGGCCGAGAAGGACTCGTGCGGGACCCGAGGCCCCCAGCGGCGAAGGTTGGTGGGAACTGGGTTCGGCGGGCCAAGGGACGGGGCGGCGGCGGCGGTGGCTCGGATCCCAGACAATGCGGGGGCAGCGGAACGAGATCCTGTTGGCACGACGGTCCGGGGAGGGACGGTGATTTGAAAGCCCTCGGCGACGCGGGCGGCGACCAGATCACATAGCACGGCGCGAACCTGGGCCGTAGAATCGCGATCGGCGGAAGCCGCCAAGGCCGGGAGGGTAGCGGTCACCTTGGCGCGACCGGCCAGAAGTGCTGCATCCGGGGATAGGTTAGATGGGTATTCCATGTAGGCGGCAGACAGATGGATAAAGTCCGGCGGGTGGTCGGTGGTGAGCGGGAGGTACGCCGGGGTCACCAATGAGGGCCACTGCACCGACACGCCAGGGGGAAGTCCCACGTACACGTCCTGCCAGCGACTAAACTGGCGCTTTAGGATATCCGCCTTGCGCGCGGTGACAAAGAGGACTGGGCGAGCCATTCGCGAAATTGGGAGCGGACTACCGGGGCCCCGCGTGTTCTGTCGGGCGTAGTGGGAGCGATTACTATTGGACGGCGGAAATGGGGTCCAGGGGCCGTCGTCGCCCGAGTGCAGAGGGCGCTGGGCCCACTGTTCCAGGAGATTACCCGGCGAGGTTTCATAATCCGGGCGCGTGGCGGTAGATTGGCGGCGTTCGGAGTGCGAGCGGAGGAGGGTTGGATGGTGACCAGCTTGACCGGCGGCCCGTTCGAACGTGTGGAGGGCCTGCGGTGTGGCGAACTGGCCATTGGGTACGGCCCGGGCTGGGGTGATCTCTCCGCTGTAGGTGAGGGCGTAGTAGCGGTACCACGGGTCGTGTGGGTTACCAGGTTCCGAAACGTCGTTCCGCACCGTCATTTGTGCCGCTGGCGAACGGATAGGTTCGGGTGGCTCGAGGGTGAAGGCCCGGAAATCGCGGGTGAGGTAGTCAGGTCCCGTCTGCATGGCCTGGCTGGCGCGTAAGGACGCCCGACGTTCCGAATCAGTACGTGGAGGAGAGGAACGGCCGACCAGGGGCGGAGTATCCGGCCCGGGGGAGTGAATGGCACGGCCGTGAGGGCGGGACCGGAACCCACCCGCCTCCTCTGCGCGAGGACTGGCCTCGTCGGTGGGCGTGGCCATACTGCCGGAGCGGTCACGACGACCCGTGGTGTGGCTGGAGGTACCAATCGGGGTTTGGGCCGACGGGGGCGGCTGGGGCCGGCGGACAGCCACCGGAGCAAAGATGGCCTGGTCGTAGCGGCGCTGCAGTTCCCGGAGGGACAAAGCAGGCGTGCGGGAATCGGACCGCTGGGTCTGCGAGGAACTCCGCGAGATGGTGCGGGCGTGACCAGACCCGTCGATCGGGAGGTCTGGCGAGGTAACGTCGACGGGGACGCCTGCGCGATGTCGAGACGGGCGGAGGGACCCCCCACGCGACCGCCGGCGGCCAGGGTCGTTGCCAAACTCATCGTCGCCGTCGCCGCCGCCCAAGATCAGGTATGGGACTTGCAGCTGTATACGTAGGTGCTGACCGGTCCCAGCGGTCTGAATCTCAGGCATGCGGCAGTAGGGCTGGAACCGGTGACGGCCGCGGGTCTGCAGGGCTAAACAGTCCTGCTGGTAGAAACTGGCATCCACCCACCATGGCACCAGGTAAAACCAGTAGTCGGCGTGCGGGTCAAACGGGGCGCCGGTTTCGGCGGGGGTACGTGGTAAGCGGCTCCCGCTGGGGGACGGGTGGTGACGCGCAGCAAAGTAGGAGGGTGAGGCGGCCTCCCCACCCGCCGTGTAGCTCGTACCGGCGCCGGCGGGGCCCGGATTGACCGCGCTAAACCCCTCGTCGTAGTACAAAATATCTGCGGTGGTGTCGGCGGCGGTGGTGGTGGCCGGAGCCGCATCACTGGGCCAGGGAAAATGGGCCATCTCGGCCTCGTACGCTGGTCGGGCGTCCGGGTTGGCCTGCGGGACTCGGCCTAACCCGTCCTTCAGGCAGATCCCCTCGTAGGTGCGGAAGTCGGCCTCCGAAGTGTCCCCGTAGAGGACGGCGTTGCGCCAGCTGGGTGGGACGGCTGACTGGAACCGGAACACTGGGGAGCGGTGCAGTGGTTGTGGGGCGAGACACACCACGTCCACACGGAGCCCGGCCTCTAACGCCCGCTGGGTGGTGAGTCGGAGCAGGGCCTTGGGCACATCGAAGACGCCCGTGCTAGGGGTCACGATTACAACCTTGGACGTAATCACCGCCGCGTCGCGCAGCTCGCGGGGGCGTTCGAATCCGTTGAATGCCAGGTTGATGGCTTCGAGTACGTTACCACGCATGGCCGGGGCGAGGCGGCCGGTGTGGACCGGCCGAACGGTTTCGCGGACCCCAATGGATTCTGGGGTGCGACCTGACTCGTGGCTAGAGGAGGTTTGGTTGGAATCCATCGTTCCGGCACTGGGCCGCTCGAGGGACCGCGCCACGTCGGCATTAAAGGCCAAGAATGCCCGGCGCGCCAGAAGGGCCGCCGTGTCTGGGTTGGGGCAGAGCAAGGAGCACAGAGCGTCGTTGGAGATGACCTTGTAATAGTCTCGGTAGTGTATGTTCAGTTCCTTGCTGTAAGACACGTCGGAGACCCACACGTGCTCCTCGTCGGTGTAGAGGTAGCGGGCGAACAGGACCAAGGTGACGAAGTGGTTGGCACGCTCCCGCTGCCAGCGCCGGAACAGTTCGTTGAGGAAGTACTGCAGGGCCCGTTCGTAGTATAGTGTGCCGTCCTCCAGAAATTCCCAGGTCTCACGGCTAACCTGGACGAAGACCACGAACCGGGCGCGCGTTGTGCGGAACACTAGGCGGGTCTGCGGGGTCACATAGGCCGTGGACGCCTCGGCGGTGTCGTCGCGCCGGATTCCACACACCTCGGCGCCAAAGTAGCCCAGATAGGTGAGGGTCTGGCCGTGGTACAGCACCCGACCGACCAGCGAAGCCTGCAACCGCTGTAGGTCGGCCCGGTCCACCGCCGGGTGGCGGAGTTGTAGCTCGACATAGCGCGCGGTGGCCTGCGCCGGGTCGACCTTCTGGGCCAGCACGGGCGTCATACCCGTCAACCGCAGCCGGGTGGCCAGCGTTGTAGCTACGGAGAGCGGAGTGGCCTTCGTTACGAGGCTGTGGTCCAGCTCGGTGACCTGGAGATAGAGCGCCGTGGTCGGATCGGGGGCCGGTGCCGTTTCTAACGTAAAGACGGAACTGCGCCGGCTGTTGCTTTGGGGCCGGTGAGCTAGTGGGTTGGGCGTGTGGGGTCGTGAGGAGCTGCCACCAGGGACTGGTCAACCGTAGAAGCGCGGAGGATAACGTCGGTGGGTGTAAGCACGGACATATATATTTATATATATGATAGGCTAGGGCCTTCTACATCTCAAGGGGTTGGTGATGCGGTCAGTAGGGTTGACCACGTAGCATTTGGGTGCCGAAGTATGGCCTTTACTTACCGTCCGGATTGTGCGGGGCGCACGAGTCAGCCTCATCACCGGCCGCGGCACTGGGTCCTACCGGGTGAGTGGTCGGTATGGGCACCACGCGGAGCAAGTCGCCCACGGTTATATTGGGGAAGCATTCCGAAAAGACGATCACGTCGCTGGACCCGGCAGAGGCTTCGTGCAGGCGCAGCGTTACTTTCTTGCCATGTGCCTGGTCGAGGGTACTGGCCGACATGCTGCGATGGAGAAGGTAAACGAGGTTCCGGGTAGAAGGGAAGGAATAGAAATGTAACCGGTCACCAAGCAGCCTCTCTACGACGTGGTGCTGGGGGGGGGGGACTGCCGTAAAAAGCTAATGAGCCGACGGACGGTGTCGGGTGAACTGGGCAGTGGCGGTCTGGCGCCGTTAAAACCTACGTTAGCGCGTTATGGGGGACAAAGGCGGTGAGCGTCGTACGGACCCGTTGTACTTATATAGTCCCGGACCCTGTGGGATATGGTTAATGTAGGTGTATATACCCCGAAAGCACGTCGGAGACTGTATGCTTACGAGGGAAGTGTACCAGGACGACCCACACTTCCGCCACCACTTTGCCAATACTGCGCGGACCGTGAAAGGTGGGACCCACTTATCCGAGTCCATGTGTGCTATGTGATGTACGGTTCTGCCGATTGTGTATTATGCATAGCGCTGGACCTTGAAGCTTACAGTACCACATTTCACCCTACCATACAGCGCGGAACCGATTAGGCACCTGGGGCCGTGAATATATGCGCTTACCGCTGACCTGTGCGGACGCCACTAACTATGCCAGTCGATGATATCAAAAGTACCTTAACCTAGCAGTGCCGCATGCACCTTGACACTGTGGGGCCTGGTAAGTTAGGTAACCTAACCTACGCTAAACCGGACCAATTCTTTATAGCCCCACTATAAACTCTTTAATTTCACCATATTCTCTTCCGAAACTCTAGTTTGAACCCAGCTCAGATTTACCCAGCAGAACGTGTGATTCTTCCGTTTGAAACCATATTACTTAGCCCGTACAGCTAAGGAAAGCCATGCGGAACTAGACCGCCGCATTCCCACCAGCCTACCTTATCGCCGGTTTTTCAACTGAGGACCTGAATTTTAGCAATTCTGTGGGACTGCCGTACCCAGAACCGCCATCACCTACCAGACTCCCACCCCCTGCTCACCATGCACCCGCAGGATACTCCCCAAGGCTTGGTGCATGCCTTACCTTCCACTACCTATTGTTACCTTGCGATTTTCCCTGTACTACATGCCGCCTGTGTCACTTGACCTCGCCAGCTTTTTCCGTTATGATTCATGCCTATCTATTGAACGCCTTGCATTGATCTACCCTACCACCCTACCGGGCTACAAGTTGACCCGAGTCAGCGCTACTTCAGTACTGCCAACCAGCACACCGGGACTTGATAATGATAATACCCTAAAATTCTTACTTGCTCCTGGTTAAATGCCAATAGACCTAAGCCCCAGGGGTTACAACTACCACAATAGCGTGTAAAATCAAACATGGCTTACATACAAGTTTACTTGTAATATGTCTATACGAGGATAATACTTGATATTAACACAGTGGCCTATAGATTTTAAGGGCGAAGAAGTTCAAATTCGCCAATGGAATGCTGATTAGTCAACAAGGCCAATACGATACCGATTTTATTGGAACACAGCAGCTGGATATTTATAGTTGTCTATTGGTACAGTTACATGGGAGGAGCGCACCGAATGGAAAGGCGAAAGATTACTTGGAAAAACCAACCTCAGTAGATCTATCCTGATAGTCTCTGAAAGAAGGGAGGTAAGGAATAATGAAACTTTCCTGGGTGGGTTACTTGTAAATTCGAGATAACTCTAGGTATGGTGCTCGTCATAGACACGGTGTGGATGTGTAGGTCTGATGGATTCCTGCAGGCATTACGGGCGTAGTCGGTGCAACCGCAGTCCATGAAAACACCCTGATGCAAGCGGGGTCTAGTGAGCGGCTGGAGTGGTCGGCTTGGGGCCTTGGGCACTAATGGATGGCATGGGAGCCTGCGAGCTACCAGTGGAAGTGGGTTGAATATTCTGGGACTTGGTCGCCGACGAAGTAATAGGCGTCGGAGCGGCAGACTTGGCGCTCTGGGCCTGGGTCGTGGCGACGGGCTTGGGGATCTGAGCCTGGGTCGTGGCGGCGGGCTTGGGGCTCTGGGCCTGGGTCGTGGCGGTGGGCTTAGGGCTCTGGGTCTTGGGATTTGGGGTAGCGGAGGTACTCGACGCGGATGTAGTGGAGGAAGTCCCAGGGGCCTTCTTAATGTGCTTGTTCTTATTATGGTTCTTGTTCTCGTGCTTGCCCGATATGTTGCGGTTCTTGCTGCTGGGCTTCTTTACGATGATCTTTTTGTTATTCTTCTTCTTAGTATTGGCCTTGCTCTTAGGGGTAGAGGAGGCGGCAGCGCTACTAGAGGTTGTGGAGGCCGTGGCCTTGGATACTACTGAGGAAGAAGCGGCCGAGGCGGAGGACGTGGGCTTAATTTTCGAGACGCTGGAGGAGACAGCCGAAGTGGCAGTGGGACTGGGGGCGGGTTTATTAGTGGAACTGGGGGTGGGGTTACTAGTGGAACTGGGGGCGGGTTTATTAGTGGAACTGGGGGTGTGGTTACTAGTGGAACTGGGGGCAGGTTTATTAGTGGAACTGGGGGCGGGGTTGTTGTTAGGGCTGGGGGCAGGGACAGGGGCGGTGGCCGAGGTCGAGGCGGTGAAGTTAGTCAGCGCGACCACAGCAAGGACGACAAAGGTGGTGGAGGTGAGCTTCATGATGCGTTGGGAAGTGAAGTGGGGTAGTGAGGTGTGGCGAAGAGATAATTTAATGGTAAGGGTGGAAATGATGGTACGTTGGGAGATGAGCTAGGGAGGAGGAGACGCGTTGTGGTATGCTGATGTGGGTGGATGATAGTTCAACCTCAAGAGGAAAGCCACAACGTATTTATACAGGCTCCTGGTAAGTGCGGATAAGCACGGTGGGATGAAGTAACGAGCGAAACGGCCGAGTCCCCGCATCCAACTCGTCACCATCGCGGTGACCTGGTCAGCGAAGTGTCGACCGCTCCCCTCGGTATAGATACTGTGAATACCACCCTCATAACTGGCACTGCAGTCCTCGTCAAACGGACGAGATAATAGTTCGCTCTATACACCAAGATATTTAATGACTATACTCTCTATTGTAGATGAAGAGCAGATGCTCGCCTTTTTTTACGATATAATGAGGAACATACGTTATCATTCATGGTATTCTCCTCGTGTCCTGTCTCTCTCTCTCTCTCTCTCTCTCCCCCTCTCTCGCCCCTTCTTTCTTAGCTATACTCTCCACCTTTTCTTCCTTCCTCTGGATTCCCGTCTGCTGTCCTCTACTCGAAATTCGTGTGCTGGCCATATATGATGATGTCTTGGTTCGACTTGGATTTTTTAATATACTTTCAGGGTGGCCACTGATATACAATGAGGATAGGGGTAGCGATCAAAACTTTGTTGACACTCCACCACCCATCGTTCTAGGAGATACGGCGTTAGTTCATTAAGAGAGTACATGTGAGAGACCACAGTGGAGGCTGTATATACAAAGAGCAGCACGACCCGCTTCTTTGTACGTGCCCACCGCCGTCCCTCTGACGGGACACAGTGGAGTGCGCTCCACCGGGCTCTCATCGATCGCTTTTTTCGATGGGCCGATGGCAGAAGCGTACAGACGATATTTTGATGAATGGAAATAATGTTTCCGGCGAAGCAAGCAAGTGAGGTGGTTGGAAGGGATTGAGCGAAAGTAGTGGTACACTGACTAGGTGCGAAGTGGCCCGTGCATTGACCGGCTCCTTTTTCAAGGCAGTATTGCTGCTACTAGCCTCTCATCAACGGCGACGACAGCTTCATGCTGAACTGAGACAGGACATCTAGCGGCATTATAGGATATACCCTGCTGCTACCCATTCACGAGCGAAATATAGGACACCCGGTTATAATTATTGGTCACTCCGAATAGAGCGATGGCCCCCACGACTTCGTTGGCGATACAGGGGACAGGGTGACTGAAATGATAGACAAAGTGGAATGACGCTTGACCTAGCGAATATTTTGTAGGTGAATTCATTGTCATGTACCGGCGAATGCTTTACGGCGCCCTTCTTGCCCACCTTCCCCATCGCGCCTACGGACCGACGGGGCGGCCAGTAACGTATGTGGGACCTCTCCCTCCCCCCTCCGCTATTAGATTAGACTCGATATTAAATCAGCTTATGGCATGGATACTACAGAAATGGTGGCAGTTATGAGAAAGAGGGACATACGCTGTGAGGTAAGAGTATTGCAAAACTAAAGACATGGGGACTCACTTGGCCAATGTTGTAGTTTACGTTGGACGGCTCGAAGATGCACTACATATATATATAAAACCCCATTTAACGTAACCGAATGCAACAAAGCTCACTATTGCCCAGTTATATTCAGGGACACCGAACCTACTGATGGAATTGGCAGAGTAGTGTGGGGATATGAGTAATTGCAAGCAGTGGAAGTAGGTGCTATGGAAAATTCCTTCTCAAGGCTATGGGGACCAGGACACCCGTACTAAACTTACCGCTGCACTATGCACGCGGTTTTATATAAACGGTTGGACAGCAACAGTGTAGCTAGTAGGCACGAAACATGATATAATGGACAACGGAAAAATCCACCGTAGTGGTGAGTGCTGCGCATCGTAAATCAATACAGTAGTGGTGACGTGACGAAATCGAGAGGGGACCTTATAAGGTTGCCAGAGGTCCTTGTGTTGGTATAGCTTGGCCTCTTGGGGAGGAACTGATTGGCCGCGAGATCAGTAGAAGGCGCTTAGTAAGGTATGACGGTGGCTGCATGGAATATGCAAGCATAGTTGACAATGTAAGGCGTGGTAGCTATAGTAGGTAAAGGAGTTAGGAGCAATAGTGACTTGAGTAAAGAGAGGTACTTATGGACACCATGATGCCTACAATGTCCACAAAGGACCGAGGATAACTAGGGCAAGGTTGGAATAAGGTTTACTGGACAGGCCAAGACAGAGGTGGCGGGGCTGCAATGTTAGGGAATAGTAGGCTGGTGGAGAGGGTAGGGGAATGGGTGAGGTGCTTAAAAAGGCAGCGGTGACTACGGATACCAGGCAGTACCAGAGTGTAAGTGGTAGACGAAGATCGAAACCAAGCGAGGCTGGGGTCCTTGGTTTGACATGATTGGATCTTTTCGACGGGTAGTATCCGTCGCCCGGTTAGTTGATGGTTGGAAGTACATCAGTGGTTGCATGGAAATGCGCATGTACAGGAGTTTTAAGGCACGTTAGCAACCATGCAGAGTAGGAGGAGGCGCCATAGCACTCATAAAGACAGTAGAGGTGCCATGAGGGAGGGAGGGGGGGTGCCAGTAGATAGTGAAGTTTATGGGCGTTACAAGCCCCTTTTGTTTCCTGGCCCATTAGATTTTACAGGCGACTAACATAATGGAGTACCAATCATGGATCCCTTGAATTCACCCACCCATTTTAGCAGCGCGTCAGGCGCTATGGGCAGACTGATACGCAATTTAATGGTTTTAGGGGCGATATGCTAGCACCCGAAATAAATAAAAATGAGAGGTTGATTTTATATAGCTACATGTACGATGGTGGATTTCTATCAATCAAATTGAGCGGGATATTGGAAGGATTTCTGGCCAACGAGTTGAGGGCCGGCGGTGGTCGAGGGGGCGAGCCTTCCATATCCTACCCCCTATATGCTCAAGCACCACGACGGGCCAAGTTGCCCGCCTGCTGGTTACCATACGACCCACGATGAGCATAGACATGTTCGAAGGTGGTGGGAGCCGTACGTTCCTTTACCAGCCCGCCAATCTCCTTAAACAGATCTTTGTTAGCCACGGGCTGCCCACGGCTATTAGTCCATCCATTCGACTCCCACCTGTCCCCCCAATCGCTCAGACCGCCAACGGCATAGCTGCTGTCGGTACGCACCCGCAAGGGGACATTGCGCGGGGTCGATTCCACGGCGCGTTTGATAGCCTCCAGACCTGCACGCTGGTTGGTCTGGCGGGCACCCTTAAGAGGCTCGCTGATGTTGCGCGAATCCCCCGGCCCGAAATAAACCCCGACGCCGCCGCTGGCGTCCGCCTGGCCGTTGCGCAGTGCCATACCGTCGGTGTAAACGACCTGCAGGGTCTTAGGCGCGCTGGTGAGTGCGCGGGGGCGGTAGTATCCCTTGGTATTGCCCATGATATGGTGGTGGTGGTGGTAATGGGGGGGCGTGAATAATAACCACGGTTGGGGCCGGGCCTGTCGGGATAGGTAGGCTAGGATGCAGTCGGTTGCTGGGGTGAGGTGAGGTGAAGCGAAGCGCAACTACGGCGTTGGGAGGGCACGAGCAGCCCAGAAGATGATATGGAGTTGGGAAGTGGACCTCCGGGGCGGAGGTGTAGCGAGGAGAGGTCTTGTAGGAGAAGGGGAACACATACGTGGGACTGAGTTTATATAGGGTCGGTGCCTGGGGCGACGAGGAGAGGGAGAAAGGGAATCGCCAAGAGGCCAGGGGTCAGATTGGCGAAAATATTCCTGAGCAGGGGGCGGGCGGCACACGTTTACCGACTTTAGGTTAACGCGGCTACTGATTTAACACGGAACAGAAGCCTGTAGGGGAAGCGTATCGTAGCGGAAAGAAAAACCATCAAGCAGGCTTCGCCCCCAAAGATCATGTATTCACACGGTTCCTATACCAGGTCACTGTGGAGTCAAGGTCAGCCGATGGCCGGCTTAGACCAGTAGACCCACCCGGCTTGCGTCCAGCGGGCCCACCCCTTCCTCGGCAACCCTAGGTCGCAGGCTAGGCTATCGTGCGGCACTGGCAATGCTAGAGAGATACCGCGTCAGCCATGTATAAGGAAGCTCCAGCAGACAATGGATAGCGCCTCCGGGGCGACATTTGGGCAACCCAGTGGATTCGACCATGACACTACGAAAGCCTACTGCGGTGCCCGGTCTATGCCATGGCGGGCCTGGCCCCAACCTTGAGCTTAACCGGCTACCACCATTGGCTTCCAGTCAGCCGCTGGTGGTATATGACCCTCGCTGGGCTGGATGGCCTTGGGTTGCACGATCACTCAGCCTGGACTAACCCGCAGTACCCAGCACAGGGTTTTAATGTCGAGTGCGGCTGTATACAATAGACGGCAAAATAAAATACAATATACTCACACACACACACACAAACACTCACGGAA
Source organism: Tieghemiomyces parasiticus (assembly GCA_027575765.1). Lineage (NCBI taxonomy): Eukaryota > Fungi > Kickxellomycota > Dimargaritomycetes > Dimargaritales > Dimargaritaceae > Tieghemiomyces > Tieghemiomyces parasiticus. The sequence goes on along the minus strand of JANBPT010000130.1, from coordinate 51,926 downwards.
TGCATCCACAGGGCGTCTGATGGATGGAAGCCAACACTTCGCCACAACACAACCTCGAGGTATGGGCAGCTGGCCAAGCTTCTTAGCTAGACGCAGTGACGTGCCAGCTGGTGTGCACGCTGGTTTCCCACCACCCCACTGTGTCCGTGGACATGCTTAAAGGTTACGGAGGCACCACGTCGCTTGACGGCCGCCATGATTTGCTTCAGCAGGTCTTGGTCGGCCACGGGCTTCCCTCGGCTATTTTTCCAGCCGTCTCTCTCCCACTTGCTATACAGTTCCGTGAGCCCCTCCACCGCGAAACGACTGTCGGAATGGACTTCCAAAGGGCGGTGGCGAGAACTGACTTCCAATGCGCGCTTGATGGCGGTCAATTCGGCACGTTGGTTCGTCTGGACTGGGTCGTTCAAGGGCTCGCTGATATTACGCGGATCACCGTCGCCAAAGTACACGCCAACCCCCGCACAGCTGCCTCCTGAGCCGCGAGCAGAGGCCGCGCCGTCAGTGAAAACTACCTGTAGAGTTTTTCTCGAGGTAATACAGTAGGCCCTCCAGCGGAAGGATGCGACATGGCCCATATTTCAGAAGGTTAAGGAGACTGAGGTTAGGCAATAAATTAATCGGTAGAAATAACACCTATAACACCCCAAATGTTGATAAGAATTGCTGGGTCGGAGAACGCTGAGATAACTGCGAAAGGAAATATAGGGCGAAAGGGGATAATTGGGAGCGGAGTCCCTCCACATTTATTACTCCATGGCCAGCGCCAAAAGAATTACTTTTATAGCCTGCTAAGCAGCACCCATCGAGATAAGCTTTCATGGCTGGTTCAAGATGGGCCTCAGAGGCACATTGTAGCACAACCAAGTGTCATTATCCAGAGTAACATCGGCAACGTATATCTGCTGATGAAGGAGGGCTAAGCATGTATGGGGCCGGCGGTAAATACATGTAAGGCCAATAACTATACTGTTCACATGAATTTAATGAGCGGTCAGAAACTAAATATTGTATAAGAAACGAGGAGTCTCAAACGAGAGAAGCATGCATGATGTAAGGAGATAAAACACTATGAAAAGGTATACGGTGGTGAAAAGTCACCTCGTAGTTCACTGTCGGGGGTAAAAATCGTGCGGGAAGGGAGAGGGGGGAAGTTGTGCAGTAAAGGTACGCGCAAAAACCCTGCCCTTATGGACAAAATCTCGCTTACCAGCGACCACCGCCACCACCGAACCGGTTACCACCACCACCACCACCGCGACGACCGCCGCGGTTGTAGCGGCTGTAACCGCCGCCGCCACCACGGCTCCTGTTAGCCATCTCATCGAGCTCAGCAGGGACCTCCTGCTTGGCTTCGCGGAGAATCTTGATCATGGAACGGGCGTGGTTGCTGTCGTCATCGGTAAATAGGGTAATGGCGGTACCCGTGGCACCACCACGACCGGTACGGCCGATACGGTGGACGTAGTCTTCAATGCTGTTAGGCATGTCGTAGTTGATCACATACATAACCTCCTTGACGTCTATAAAGGGGGGGGCAGCAGGTAGAAAAATGGAGGGGAAATATGGAGGGTATGAGGTGATGGTGAGGTCAGTAAAACAATTCGCTAATGAAAGGGCCACTTCACCACGTAGAAGCTCGGAGGGAAGGCAGGGTCACGGGGTTCGGGAAGGCACATTCGGATCAAGTGGGCCACCAGCCCATGGTGAGCGCAAAAACTCTTCTGCCTTCCGAGAGCACGCACCGCTGGTGAGGTGGTGCAAGCAAAGGCTACACACCATGAGAGGTTGGTTGGTCTCAGAGATCCGTCCGTCCGGTCAGCCGGTGAAGCTGACGAAGCAACCGTTGGCCGCTCCACATGATCGAGGGAACGCGGGTATATGTGTGTGGTGCGGACGCAGCTCGGGTGGCGAAGGTAGTATCACGTGGTCACTACCTTCCATGCATGCATGGCGGCTAGAGATCCTTCCTCCCCCAGTTTGTGTGCCGGGAAGGGAGCGGAGCGCGAGAGTCGAGAGACCCGAGTCATTGTATCTTACCTTTTAACCCAAACAATCTATCCACGGTGAGTGGAGGGATTGACATCCCTACATCTGACATGGTCACGCCGCACGGAGCGGAGAGGTAAGCTCGACGGAGACCACATCCCAACGTTCTTTTTCCCAATCGGCCCGAAAGGCCGAATGCAAGAGAAAGGCGTTGCGCGAATGAGACGCAAGCGCATTAGACTGGCCGTCCAACTGTCCTATTCCAAAAGATTAAGACAGTCGAGGGATTGCCTAAGCGCGGATAGATATGAAAGGGAAAAAGGTCGGGACAAAACACAAATCGCCGGAATGCCAGTACAGGAACTGTCCAACGAATGACCACGACAACGACCGCCAACGTACACCCACAAATGTACACAGGACGAGTGGGCACGCGTTCGGCACCCTAAGCACACCCCGTGTACTGCCACACATGATCCAACACCGACAGTGATATACCGGAATTCCCGAGAGTCCGCTGCACGAACCCCATTATCTAGGGCGAGCGGAGTCCGAGACTACATATTATCATGAGCCAACTGGCTGCAAAGTCTAGTCTACAATGCTACAAATACAATCGATGGTGTACATATTACCGCCGACGGGAAAATGGGGGAAATTATGCCGTAGCACAGACCCATGCCCGTTCGGCCTTCAACTTACCAATACCGCGGGAGGCCACATCGGTGGCAACCATGATGGGGGCCCGGCCTGTCTTGAACTCGTTAAGGACCCACTCGCGCTCGGACTGGCCCTTGTCGCCGTGAATGGCGAGGGCAGCGAGGCCGGCCCGGCGGAGGTCGGTGGTGATGCTGTCACAGGTGCGCTTGGTAGCGGCAAAGATGATTGTCCGGTGGGAGGCGTCAGCCATGATGGCACGAAGTTCCTCCACCAGCACGTTGCGCTTTTCGAAGGTGGGAATGATCTTGATGTGCTGAGTAATGGAGTGGCTGGCCGCAAGTTCGAGGGAACCAATGGTCACCTGGTAGTACTCGTCCAAAAAGTCCTGGGCGAGTCCACGCACCTCCTTAGGCCATGTGGCGCTCCACATGAGCATCTGACGGTCGGGACGAATGTTTTCGAGAATGCGGCGAATCTGGGGCTCGAATCCCATGTCCAACATGCGATCGGCCTCGTCGAGCACGAGGTACGTCACACGGTCCATGCGGATGAGACCGGACTGAATGAAGTCGTTGAGGCGACCTGGGGTAGCAATGGCAATCTCGCAGCCGCGGCGAATATCGCGAAGCTGGAGACCCTTGGGGGAACCACCGTACAGGCAGGTGCTGTTGATGCGGTAGTGCGCACTGAATTTGTCACACTCACCCTTAATTTGGAGGGCCAGTTCGCGGGTGGGGGCCAGGACCAGAGCGATGGGGCCATCGCCCTGGGCAAGTGGCGGCTGGGCCTTGATGTGGACGAGGGCAGGCAGGATAAAGGCAAGGGTCTTGCCGGAACCGGTCTTGGCGACACCAACCATGTTACGACCGAGCAGAGCCATGGGCCAGCCTTGGGCCTGGATCATGGTGGGGGCAGGGAAGCCCATCGCCTTGAGACCGCGGTAGATGGGCTCGGGAAAGTTAGCCTCCTCGAAGCTGATGACAGGCTTGGGAATGTCCTTACCAACGATGGTCATCTGGTGCTCCTGGCGGTACGCATCCACCTCGGCTTGGGAGCGGTTAGCGACACTGGGCGCCTCGTTGTAGAAGTTCTTGTCGATGGGGGGTAGCTTGGAGGGGTCCAGTGGGGCAGGCGGAGGACCGCTGAAACCAAAGTCAGAGCCGCCGCGGCCACCACCACGGCCGCCACCGAAACCGCCACCGCCATAACCGCCGCCGCCGTAACCACCGCCGTAGCCACCACCGCCATAACCGCCACCGTCGCGGGAGGAGTACCCACCACGGCTGCCGCCGTATCCACCGCGGCTGTCACCGCCGTAGCCACCGTCACGGCGGCTGCCACGGTCATCGTAGCGGTTACCGCCGAAGCGAGAGTCGTAACCGGTCGTCATGATTTGAGAAGCGAAGGGGGGAGGATTGGTGGGGAAAGAATGAAGAGTCGGAGGATCACGTAGGGTTGAAGAATGTAGGCACGTGAAATGCAGAGGAAGTACGAAGTTAGGGGATGAGGAAGGTGTGATGCCAACGACCGGACGGGATGAGTTAAATGGATAGTGGGAAACAGGGAGAAACCGGTGGGTAAAGAAGCAAAGAAGGGCGTGCCGTGCGGTGCTGTTGCTTTATGTGAGAATGGGGCGATGGCATGTAGGGTTGCCAAGGGTTGGGGGCAAAGTGAAAAAAAAAGTGCGTGCGTGGTTGAAAATAAACGGGGGGAGGGGGGCTTTTTTTACAAGAGGAAAAAAAAAATACCGACGACTTGTGGAAGAAAAACAGAGGGAAGGGTGAGGGGGAAAGGGTAAGGGCCGCAGGCCAAACGGAATGAGGGAAGCCGAAAAAAAAGAAAAAAGGAAGGCGGGTGGGCCCAGGGTAGGGCAGAAAGGGTAGACTGGCCAGTGGCTGGCGTGCGTCTAGGGTTCTCAAAGGGGGCCCGTTGAAGCTGGTGGCTCAACAGCGTGGGGGCTAGGGAGGACAATTGATTGGCACCGAAACGAACGGGGAGTGATAGACTTGGGTGGCCAACCAGCATCACGGAGCCATGCGTAGGTGGGTGGATGGGAGAGATAGAGTGAGAGATGGGAGGGGCACCGATGGGATGATTATTCGATGAGGGAAGAGGCGCATATACAGAGCTGTAGTCACTTTGTCAATGCGATTTTCTTAGGCTGAAAAAAAATAACCGTCATTGTATGGACCAATGGGGTGGGGTATGTGCGGCCATTTAGCTTTGGTTGTATGTGGCGGCTCACCTACGGTCCAAGTTGAACAGCGGCTGCCCGTACTGTACATCTCCCACCCTCCTTCCCAAACGGTGGCAGGTCTAGCACGGAAGGCAAGCTGGACTTTTTGTTTTATTCACGGCCGACCACGCTTGGCTTTAGGGGGGTCCAACATATTGGCTGGACATCATGTCGAGACCCTTCCCCCGCCTGTCCAAACTACAGCTCGATTACATAAGCCATATATCACGGCCGGGTCCTGCGGGTGGGTTTCATGTGCGCTGCGAAGGGTGCATGTGCGTGTGTATGCGTGTGTGCCGATCGGCACACATAGAGGCTAATGCCACCCGGTCCACCATCCTCAATTCCCCCTTTCAATCGGATCGGACCACCATCATCAATTCAGCTGTCAGATGCCACGACGATTCAGCCAGCAAGGGCTAAAATTAGACGGAGTCTAATCCACCTCGCAGGCATCGTTTTGCTCTGGTGGAGAGGGTGCCCAGCCAAGGAGTTCAACCTTGCTATCCTCCTTGCTGCAGACAGTGGGTGGGTGGGGACTTTGGCTTCCGATGACACCTGCGTTCAGCAGAGGGCCAACTGTGCCGTCTTCGAACGAACTCACGTGATTTACGCGGTAAGTTAATTGCGCGCCCCCGCCTTTATAGACTACGATGGGTTGGCGGTGGCAGCTGATGATCAACGTATCTTGTATTATTATTATTTTTCTCCATCAGTTGTCGTCAATGGAGGGGGAGGGGGGGGGGAGAGTCCAAAAAGAAACGTGCGCATTGGAATGGCGAAAACAGCTGGAACCTCATGGGAGTTCTCTTTCCATGGAAGGTATGCGCATATAGGGACCATACACAAGCTGCCAAGGGAATAACACATAAAAAAAAACCAACACACACATACGCTAATAAAATTACAGAATGGTGCAGCAGGCCTTGGCCGTCTTGGACCGACGTGACGAAGGCGGACGTGTGCCGGCCTCCTCGAGCTGCTGCGGCGGGTAGGCATATTGACCTTGAGGGTGAGGTTGTCCAAAGCGCTGCGATTGTGGTTGCGGCGGCTGCTGATGATGGTAGGGGTGACTCACGAGACTAGACGACGCCGGCGGGGTATCAGGGGTTGCGGATGTGGGCATGATGCTAGACCCTGCAGAATGCAAATGGCCAAGCTGGTCGTCTTGCTCAAACTCAAGCGACTCGGGGAAACGCGGTGAATGGTCATCAAAGGTACCACCTGGGTAGGTCGCTTCGGACCGTTCGGAGCCCGGTACGGGGCTGAGGTGGGGCTCGGTAGTGCCTGGCGTCGAAGGGAGCGAGCTTATGGGGCCGAGCGGACTGGGTTGGACCATTGGAGAGGACCGACGGGAGCTGGGGGCGCGACGTGGGGAGGGCGCGGCACCGCTCAGGGCCTCGACACGCGAGGCCTTACGCAGCGGTGCGGTAACGGGACCCGCGGTGCCGGCGCCAGCAGCGTCGCTGCTGGAAGTAACGGGCGGGGATGGCGGGGGGTACCCGTCGTGGAGCGCGTACATGCTGTCCATCATGGGTGACATTTTCTTCTGGCGTGCGTACCACTTATCGGTGAGGTTAAACTTCCGGCGCATGGCCGGGTCGAGTTCGGCCACCGCCTGCGGACCCTCGCGCTTGATCCGCTTGTACACCGTGGGGATCAGGAGTTCGTCGTAGGGGATAATCTCGGGGGAGCCTTCATCGGGTAAGGCCGCGGGGGTAGGTTCGGGGGTACGGTAGCCGGCGGAGTTTGTGGGCGAAGGTGGGGACCGGCCCAGCGCCTGCCCCGAATCGTGTGGCAGATGGGCTGGGTTACTGGGTAAGGTGAGTGGGGATGGTGGGCTTGTGACGGCGGCGGTGGCGACTGAGATGGGTGAGAGTTCCCTCGCACGGGTCACTGTCGATGCCGGGGGTAACGGCGGCGGAGTGGCCGGTGGCAGGAGTGGCGGCGACGGATTGAACATGGGTATCTTGTCGCGCTTTTGGAACGGCGTCGGGATGGGATCACGCACCGATGGCCGAGTCGGCGAGACTGCACTATGGCTGGCGGGGTTGTGGTACCGCGGCGGGCCGGTGGTAATGGAAGGGTTGCGCGGGGATGAGGGGTCCCGGGTCATCGCCGCAGGTGGGGGAGGAATCGGTGACAGTTCAGGGGACTGATTGGTCCGGACGCCGCAGTTCGGACTGGCCGTTTGATCCCCTTCACCGCCATTTTCGACGGTCGGACCCGATGACTGTAGGCTAGTGCGTTGTGACGCAGCCGCGCTGTCGCTCGGGGTCAGCGGGATACGATCCCGTTTCTTGAACGGGTCACGGATACTCGTGAAATCGACCGAGAGGTGTCTGGCGGCCGGCTCGGTAGCTGCAGCCGGGGCGTCACATGCCGCCACGTGGTCTCGTCGGGGCGTGCCCGGTAGCGAAATTCCCCCGTTACTTCCGTGACGTCCGAACCGTTCGCTCTTCAGGGCTGCCGGAGTGAGCGCTACGTCCGAGGGACCAGGGTTGGTAGACCTGGTTTCCGGGGCACCGGGAGCTGAGCGCGGGACCTGACGCGGGGGGTCGTGGCTGTCATGTAGCGGACGGGTGGGTGTCCGCGGCGAAGGGTACAGTGGGGACCGAGCGTCCCCACCGCCCAGGGGTCGCGCGTTCGTACGGCTCGTATTTGCTCCCCCTTCGACAGGAGACGACGCAGGCGCCGACGCCGCGGGGGTCTGGCCGTCGGACATGGGTATCTTATCGCGCTTCTTGAAGGGGTCGTCGATGCTTTCAAAGTCAAAGCTTTCGCGGAAGATACCCAAGGCGGGCTGCGGGTTACTCGAACTGCTGCCCGCGTAGGTAGTCTTGCGAGGTTTTGGCCGCGGGTGGCGGCCGGGGCCGCCAGGTTTCCGTATGCCTAGGGTGCTACCACCGTACGACATGGCACAGCACGTGTAACCCTAGTTGATTCGCTCGGAGAGGTGGGAATCCGGGAGGCTTGGGCTGTCAAGTGCGGACACGATGCCGCCGATGCGAACTGGTATGGGAGGCGGTGCAGTGCAGTGAAGGTGCGACTTGGTAAACGGGGGAGGGGAGTAGGAATGGAGGTCCACGGCCTGGCGGCGCTAGATGCGAAAGCTGGCACTCCGGTGCTGGGAGGGACGTGAGTGAAAGAGATAGGGTGGGTGACGAAGGCGGCAGCGGAAGGCGGAATAACAACCCCGCCTGGGTCGATTCCGGAGCCTCTGTGGGGTCGACACCCTAGGAAGCTGTGGGGATTGGACTGTATGTCCCGGTGTGTGGACAGGAAGTGGCAGGGTGACCAATAGCGTCTTCCCGGGGAAGGGAAGTGGGACGGTAGCGGAGTCGAAAAAATAGTACGGGTCTGCTAAGGATAAAACAGACTGAAGAAAAACGGTGGGATTAGGGGTCCGGGTCAACAACAAGAGTAAGCGGAGGGGTGTTGAGGAAGGGGCACTGGCAGAAAGGGGGTGGGGAGGGGGAGGCCGTTAGTAGCGAACGGACCTCCCTGCTGGCCAGCCACGCTGCGAGTGGGTGGGCGAAGGGCAGGGACGGTGTCGCGGGTGTCCGGTGCGGTCAACCGAGGCGGGTAGCGAACCACTGCGATTATGAGGACCTGAGAGGCAAAGCTACATGTATTGGGCATAGCTTCTGCCAGCACCGGGAAATATACCGATGAGAGCGGCATCTCGCTGACGCCCTTACTCGGCGGCTCCACCCTAGCCGTATCCCCGCTACAAAGGATACAAATGTGAGGGCGGGAGTCTCAACAGCCAGGCTAGCTCGTCTGGGCACACCCCGTATCGTGTCGATCTGTCCGGTCGACATGGTTAAGCTTATTTCCCAACGTTAAAAACGTATACAGTTTGACTTTATGGACGTGAGCTATAATCGTCCTCCTGCCTCCCCTCTCTCCGCACACTAGGATACCTGTACCACGCTGCACCTACCGCAGTGGAGGGGCAGAATAGAGAGGGGGGAGAGAGGGGAAAAGCGACTCTGAAACATAGCAAGTTGGGAGGCTGTTATTGTAATGGGTGGAGAGTGACTAAAAGAACAACTAATGCCCATCTCCTTAGACCTAAGTTACGTATATATTTAGCAGGGTTAATCGGTTAGTGGGCGCCGAGCAGTACCTTACCTACCCGTCCGTTCTGGGGTAAAACGGGGCGGAGCTAAAGGGATGCTGTCGGAATTTATAAGTCTGTTATGATTGCAATCGCGGCTCTAATAGATAACTTCACGGGTCAGTACGGGTTAGAAAACATTAGCCAGGGGGTCGGTAGTTACATGGTCAGTTCATTGTGACCTGCTGGGATAACTCACATCTCTTCCCCCTCCCCTTATTTTTTTTTCGGCTCCACCGCGCATGGTTTAAGAGGAATGTGGTGGTGGCGCCGCCACCGCCTCCGCGCCTTATAATCTGCTCCGCGGTTTCTCACATCGGAGGAGGCGGTGGGGGGGCATCTTCAGTGGGTGGAGGTGGAGGTGGAGCCCCCGAATCGTCCGCAGGTGGTGGCGGCGGCGGGGGAGGTTGCTGGCCATCCTGAGCCGCTAACGCCGACGGGTCCGCAGCACCGCCGTGCCACGCTGAAGCGTCCCCACCTTGGGGGTACCCATAGAGGCTGTAATAGTAAGCATAGTATGCCGCGTACTCAGCGGGATATCCCGCCGCCGAAGCATCGCCACCGGCAGCAGGTGTTTCACCGTCGGCACCGGGAGCCGCCACGGGTTGCTGTCCCCAAGCGGCGCCGTACGCGTACGCATTAGGGTCACCGCCATACGCGGCGGCGGTGGTGGCGGCGGCCGCCGGGTCAGTATAGTAGCCGGGATAAGCGTTCGGAGGGCCGGCGGCAGCAGACGAGGCAGGTGGGTGGTAGTCAGGGTTAGTGTTGGAGGCACCGCTGGGTGACCAGGCCTGCTGCTGGCGAGGCATAGGGTACGGTGCGGAACGGTCCCGCTGGCGACGGTCACGTTGGCCACGGTGGTAGCTGCCAGCGCCACCGTATCCCCGACGGTAATTATCCCCGGGTGGCGGGGGATCGTTGGTTGCCGAGTAATCCGGGTCCCCGCTCCCGCCGCCGAGAGGGATGCTGTTCGATCCGGTGCCGAATGGGACAGGTGGCCGACGCGGCCGACGTTCGTAATCGCCACCACTGCCGCTTCCAAAGGAGGAACGACGAGGGCGTGGTCGACCACCGCCCATGGCGGGCGCTCCCGACGATGGGTCGGGCACAGCCTCCCCAAGTTCGGCCATCAGGCTGTTGTAGTCTTGGTTTAACTGTTCGTCCTGGTGGCGGGACTCGCGCTGGAAATTCGGGTCATGTTTGACACGACAATCGCGTTCGGTATGGCCGACCCCTCTACAGGCGCGGCACACCACGTTATTAGTCACATTGACGGTCTCGGTACACTCGAACTTGCGGTGACCGGTTTTGCCGCAGTTGTTACAAACGACGGCCGCGTCGTCGCGGAGGGTCCCGTTAAGCGCCGCCAGCTCGCGCAGCTGTTCCTGTTTAAGATGGTTCTGGTCCTCGGGGATCATCGTCGACGTGGTGATAATCTTTTTGATCATTTCGATGGCCTTCTGGATCTTTTCGTACGAATCAGCGCTAATATAGCAGTGCAGTTCCTCCTCAGAACCGCGGATCTGGGACATGTCCGTACTGCGACCCTCCTTGATACTGCCCTTGCCGCGGATACTGATCTTGGCCCCGGTCGTTTCCTCCATCTTTCTCAGTGTATGGCCGCGGGGCCCGATCAGTAGCCCGATGAAATTAATATGCGGATGCTCCTTCGCCGGGATGTAGAACTTATCAAACACGCGCTCCGGACGGCGGTAGTCGGCCGGCGGCTGGTAATCCTGATCTAGGTCCTGGGCCTTACGGACCAGCCGGTGGCGTTCGTCCTCGAGCTTCCTACGGTACCGCTGCTCACGCGTGTTGACCCGCTTGCCGTCTGCGTTGTACATGGGTTCTGGTGACGGCGACCGTTCACCTTCCGGGGGTACTACGTCCCGGGTGCGCAGCTGGTTGCCGATCTCCTCGATGCGCACGTGGATGGCGTAGAGATCGAGCTGTTCCTTGGTCAGGCTGGCGGTAACGGCCATGGGAGCCGTGGGCGCGTCGGTCGGCTCATTACCCCAGCGGGAACGGCGACGCCGGCGGCGGGCCTCGGAATCTTGGTTGATTTCGCGGGTCTCCACCGCCGCATCGGCGGGGCCGTTGGGCAGCGGAGTGAGGAGTGGGGCCGATTGCGTCGTGATGCGCTTGGACACCTCAGCGGCTCTGGCGCGGGCTGCAGCCAGGGCCTCGGCTACGGAAGCCGGGTGGGTACTCATGGTGTAGATATTAGCGCGATGAAGGCGTAGGCGAAATAGGTGGAGGCAAGGCAAGGCAAAAGCTGAATTACTAGCTAACCGGAATCCACCCTTAAAAAAAGAGAGGGCGATGAAGTAGAGCGTGATCACGAGTGTGTGAAGTCTGTACAAAGTGCAGGAGGAAAAAAATTATGGCTTGTGGGCAGTGGTTAGGCAATGAGAAGAGATTCGGCCAGTAGCCAGCAATTACGGTCGCGATGCTACTTGTTTTTTTTGCCATCACGTCCTACTCAACAGCACGGGCCCACCAACGGCAATAGCTCCTCCAAAGCATTGGCTGATGTGGGGAGAGTCATTGCCCAAAGCATTGGAGGCATGACCTTGCTCGCCTGTATGTTACACGGGCCGGAAGGCAAGCTAGCAGGCGTATGCCGCCGCTGGTGTCTGTAGACCCAAGCCCCTTTGAGGCTGGATGCACAGGGCATACTGCCATCGGCCGGTAGTCCTCGCCAGGGTTCCTTCGCCAACTCTAAAGCTATTGTTGGAGCAGCCCAATGTCGGTGCGTTTGGAATGGCGACTGGGAGGCAATGGACTGTAGCAACAGTTGAACACCATGCTGTAGCCTTCACTACCTGAGCTTCCCATTACCATTCCAGTTGCCCGTCACAAGCCAACAGTCCAGGCCACCTCACTGCCGCCCTCCGCTGCAGAGCCTAGCCCATGGCCAGCGACTCCTTGCCCTTAACGACTTGCTATCCCCCTTACCCTCCAGTCCCCGTGACTCACTGGCGGGGACGGGTCGGAAGCCAGCTGATGAAAACGCGATGATCGTTGGCGTGAAGCTTGCCAGGCCATGCCGAGCGGAACTCTACAGCCGAGCATGGTCGGCTGCGTGTGTGGGCGGCCGTACCACCTCAGGCCAATTCCACCACGGCAAGTGACTGCCCTACTTAACGTTCCTGCTGTTGGTCTGCGTTACCCTGTTCCGCACTCATTTATCTGGACCCCTTTTAAGCCCACACCTACCTTCTCATTGCCGCGCAGTTACCCCTCCTTGCTTCCGTACTCTCTCTTCCGCACCCTCCCTCGCAACCCCCGCTTCTCCCCCTCCCTCCTAGCTCACTCACTAGCTATGGCCGCCAACACCAGCACCACGGTGCCCCACCTCACCAACTGGGTCAACAACGAGGCCAAGGTCTGCGTGGCTGGCTCCGATGTCTCGTATCTGGCCGTGACTACCCCGCATACCGGGGCGACCATTGCCCGCGTGCCGCTGTCCCATGCGGCCGATGTAGATGAGGCCGTTGGCGCCGCCCAGGCCGCCTACCCAGGGTGGAGTGGTCGTACCTTTAAGGACCGCGCCCAGTTTCTCCTCCGTTTCTACCGTGTCCTGACCGACCACCTGGACGAGCTGGCGGTGCTCATCGTATCGGAGCACGGCAAGACCCGCGACGAGGCTGTCGGCGAAATTAAGAAGGGTCTTGAGACCCTCGAGTATGCTATCAGTCTCCCACAGACTGCCGCCGGCCGCATCCTCGAGGTGTCTCGTGGGGTGACCTGCCATGATACCCGCGTGCCCCTGGGCGTGGTGGCCAGCGTTGTGCCATTCAATTTCCCCTTCATGGTCCCGTTTTGGACCCTGCCCATCGCCCTCGGATGCGGTAACACCTTTGTGCTGAAGCCCTCCGAAAAGGTCCCACTCACCATGGACCTCGTGGCCCGGCTGGCCGCCGGTGTGTTCCCGCCGGGCGTGCTCAATCTGGTCCACGGAGACAAGGACGTGGTGCGTCCGTTGCTCGAACACCCGCAGGTCCGTGCCGTCACCTTTGTGGGGACCACCAAGGTTGCCGAACTCGTGTCGCGTGAGTGTCGCGCCCTTAACAAACGATGCCTGGCCCTGGGCGGCGCCAAGAACCACCTGGTGGCCATGCCCGATTGTGACGTAGAGCTCACCGCCCAGGACGTGGTCAACTCGTACACCGGGTGCGCCGGTCAGCGGTGCATGGCTGCCTCCGTTCTCCTGGTCGTCGGCTCACAGCCCCAGCTGGTCGAGGCCATCATCGCCAAGAGCCGAGCCCTGCGCCCCGGGTCAGGTCCGCGTGAGGTCGGACCCGTCATTGATCACGCCTCTCGCGACCGCATCCTCGACTACATCAAGCTGAGTGCCAAGGACGGCGCCGAGCTACTAGTGGACGGTCGTACCCACCCGGACTTTGCCCAGATCGCTACTACCTGCCCTGAAGGGTCCTGGGTAGGCCCCACGGTGATCCTTCACCGCCAGCCCGCCGACGCCGCCCTCCACGACGAGATTTTTGGGCCGGTCCTGTCCATTCTCCAGGTAGACACTCCCGAACAGGCTCTCGCGATCGAAAATGCCAACCCCTATGGTAACGCCGCGTGCATCTACACCACCAGCGGCGCAGTGGCCCAGCATTTCACCGGCCGATTCCGCGCCGGCATGATCGGTGTTAATATCGGTGTCCCTGTACCCCGTGAGCCCTTCTCGTTCGGCGGGATTGAGGCGAGCAAGTTTGGCGACATGGATATCACTGGCGACGGCGGTATCGAGTTCTTCACCTACCGTCGTAAGGTTACCACCAAGTGGGGTGCGCCCGTGGAGAAGTCGTGGCTCAATTGAGGTGGGGAGTTTAGGGAATTCCCCCCCCCTCTAGTTCCTTCAGGGGCGTACGGTTTTAATTGTCTATTCGTGCACCAGCATGCACTGGCGTTCCGTGCCCAAAGCTTGTTTTTCCTATATAAAATGGCCTAATAAGGAAGTGCTATTCTGCGCACACCTGGGCAGCTCGACTCCTATAGCATGATCAATTGAGTCACATGACCAAAATATATGAACAGTCGTGCGAAGGGGTTTCCAGCCTACACAGCTAGCATTTATGGCGGCCAGTATCTTGCATCTGGTACTGCGGTAGACTCTGAGAGTTGTGGCGTTAGCGCTTGGCTAGCAGGCTGGTAAGCATGAGGGCCAGCCAGGTTGGTCACTCGACAACCTTTTCTACCGCAGCATCCCGGCCAAGGTTCCTGTATCGTTCAGCCCTTCTCCGCCGCACCTCCCGTTTTGTTCATTTCAACATTCGCTGGGTTGGCCCAACCTTTGACTTCACCAAGGCTTGTTTCAGCTCATTCCACCGCCATGCCTGCCACCACCACTGTTGTCTCCGCTTCTCTCTCTCAAGGCCCTGAAGTCCTGTGGTCAGGTAGGCTGAGTTCCCCTCCCCGGTCGTACTTTCAAGCTCCGCCGGATATAGTACGCCCCCCCCCCCTATGAACGAACAGGTCCGACCATGACTAATCGGACTGGTGGTACTCATGAACTCCTTCCGCCTCCCACTGTCCCCCATGTATAGCTTCAGAGGCGACAAGCACCCTGGCGGTTCCCAAATATTATCCCATAGACCCCGAGGAGCGTCTAGCCTTTGTCAGGCCTGGCCCCAGCAAGCGCGTCACTCCGTTCCAATTCAAGGTTTACGACTTGTGCGCTCAGGTAGGGGCTAGTGTACTATGTCGTGGTTAACGTAATAGGGCTGACCACCGAACATAGCCAACCATCCTCCCCCCAGCCGACCTAGCCTCCCCTAACTCACCGTTGCAATGATTGACCCCGCCGGTCATCTCTTCATTGCCACTTGACACATGGACTCCCACCTTCTCCTCAGATTCCTGCCGGTTACTTCTCAACCTACAAGTGTATCTCAGATGCGCTGATGTCCTCGCCGCGCGCAGGTAAGTCATGTTTATCAGATGGCTACGCGGCTCGCTACACGGACAAGTTAAAGGTGGTATGAGCTGGTAAGGGTGACTAGAAAAAAAACGGCAACTCTAATTAATGATCTTTTACAATAACCCACGACAGTCGGACAAGCTCTGAGGAACAACCCGTTCGCGCCCCTACCTGTGCCTTGTAAGTGTTGATTATTGTAGCTGAGTCAATGGGCAAGATCATCAGTAGACCCCGAAGGATGGTATCCCATGACTTAGACCTAACATATATTTTCATGGCCCATCTCATTTTATTTTTACTTCCCCAGGTCACCGTGTCTTGGCGTCCAATTTTTATCTGGGCGGGTTTTACGGGTAAGTATCGACCACCCGTACCTATCTAATTTGCTGACGAGAGTGTGACAGTTGTAAGTCGTGTAGTATGGCCTTCTAACTATTACCTGCTGACACCTTTATGGTATCTCGCTCTGTGCTCGTAGCGACTGGGGCTGCGGCAAGGTCCTGGATAAACGCAGTCTGCTTCAGAGTGAGGACCTCCACTTTGACCAGGATGATTTCCTCCTGGCCGAGCAGCGTTCGGCCCGCCTTTTTTCGGCGTTTAAGGTTCCCGAGTAGTTCCTTTCACATATTAGCCACCATTTCCTGACGGACCTGGCGGGGCTTCGTGCCTTTACGTAATACTTAAAGTGACCACTAGTGTTATTATACCGACTGCATGACTTGTATAGCAGCCAATAAACCCACCATATCGGTAGCCAAAATAATAAGGGTGCTAACTGTGCGACACCTTGTCCAACGGGTTGGCGAATCCAGTACAAACGGGATGGGTGCCGTGCACAGTTGAGGGTGCTTGTTATGGTCCTAGGTGGACCAATAAGAGGCCCCCGATTCAACACTTGTTTACCTTGTCAAATGTCCTAGAGTGCCGCTTACGATAGCGCTTCTAATTTAAAACTGGGCTGTTCTTACTTTAGGGAAGTGACCCTCTTCCCCGTGCACCATACTTACATATCGACTCCAACGCCGAAGTCTTGCACCGGCCAACGATGGCCATCATCCCCGCAACGTGCCAGGGTCACCACCTAATTTTTCCAACCATTCGTCTACGCACTGTTAGCCACTCGTTGTCGGAATTACATTCCACCAGGCTTGTACATACCACCATCTTATTGACCCTTCTACCTTTCACCAAATCATTTTCTCTGTACCTGTATTATCCGTCCTTTTTAAATCTCGACCGCTATGGCCACAACGGATTTTCAGCTCAGCGAGGAGCTGTTAAAGCTCCAACAGGGCGAGTCTCCCTTTGGTACCGACATGGATCCGACAGGCCAGAATCCTAAGGACCTGATGCGACAACTCGAGGGTAGGTTAACGATGCGCGGCCCCGTAGTGGTGCCAAGTGTGAGGCTTGCAGTCGACGCTTCGTTGCCTGAATAGCCGCCGTTCGGTTGGTATGGCTAGAGAGACAATCCCGTTTAACCCCCTTCTCCTCTCCACCGCCAATATGCTCGCTAACCCCTCCCTCACAACTTGCCTTCTCTCCTTTCCCACGAACCACTACTTCCCGTCAGACCTCATTAAGGCCCTTAGCGACTCCCCCGCAGCCATTATTGAGGAGGAAACGTTCGACCAGCTGGCCGGACTTCTCACCCACTTCCATGGCCTTACAGGCAAGATCAGCCGGCAAGTAGTGGAAACGCTGGTTGTTGGGTTCCAACAAGAACTCGATCTTCTGAAGGAGGAGCTGCCTATGCCAGGCTTCCTCCCAGGCCAGCACACGGAGGTGGTGGAGCGGCTTGCCTACTTATGCCAGATGCTCGTCAATGCCGTAATCACCAAGGCCACCGCTAAGTCTAGTGACGGGGCGGGTAGCAGTCGGACCGGAGGCAGTCGCCGAAGCCGAGGCGCCGGTTCCGGTGATGGCCAAGCGACCTCCACGGCCGACCTCCCGGATAACTGGAACCAACAGAGTGTAACGCTGTGGAAATGTGTCCGCGAGACCCTGGGTCTGCGCCTCAACAAACTGTGGTCATCCACCGCCGCGCGGGATACCGTTGTGGGGGTGTTTTGCAAGATTTCATACCAAATGCTCGAACACCCACCGTTCACCAAGAACGCCGACCTCAAGCGCCTGATCTATCAGTGCCTGGGGACCTGCGTGCAGTCGTACAACCATACATTCGTCGCCAAGACCACCATCATGCAGAACCTCCAGCATTACGAACATCTCAGCGACATTATGGCGGAGTTGGTTGTAGCCTGCTTCGAACAATTTGATGCGGTACAGCTGGTCGACGAGGTGCTGCGGTAAGTATGAGAGGGCGAGATCATTTCGCATTACCCATGCCGGCCAGCCAGTCGAGGCAGAACGTATAGCCCTGAAGTCCATGCCCTGTAGATCCTATCCACACTGATTATTAACCCACACCTCCCTTTTCCCGTGTCGATTGCCCGTTACCCAAATGCTTTCTTGTCGCAGCGACGTGGCCAGCAAGGATTTCAGTAACGCCCACGACCGGACCGGTCCCAAGTCGTTCGGGCGCTTCCTCGTCCATCTGTCCGAGCTTTCCCCAAAGGCCATCCTGAAGCAGATGGGGTTCCTGGTCCGCCTGCTGGACAGCGAGATCTACATGGTGCGCACGGCCATGGTGGAGGTGGTGGGTAACCTAATTCTTTATCTGACCGACCTCGAGGCCAACGATGTCCAGCGCAACCAGATCGCCGAGTACTTTGATCTGCTGGAGCAGCGTTTCCGCGATAACCACTTCAACAGCCGGGGAAAGGTGCTTCAAGTGTGTATTAAGCTGAGCGAGGGCAAGGCTAAATTCCCCAAGCAGCGTCCCAGGCTCATCGACCTCATCATTGGCCGGTGCGAGGACAAGACGAGCAATGTACGCAAGTACGCGATCCGCGCCCTAACGTCGTTCCTGCAGACCCACCCGTTCAGTCTCGACGGCGGTCCGCTCGTCCTGGCCGAACTCGCGGCCAAGTTGAGTGCAATCGAGGAGGAGATTCGCGATATTGCTAATCGTACCGACGTGGATACCTTAACCCAACAGCTGCGGCCCGGGGGCATGTCCGAGGACAACGCGGCCGACCAAGACGAAGCAGTGGCTTTGGACACTGATGCCATGCCCGTCGACAGCGACGACGCAGCCTCCGCCTCCCCCGCCAGCGATGTGCCGTCGCCATCACCCAATTCCGAGCCTGTCGGAGGGGAGGAGGAAATGGCGGTGGAAGGCGCGCCCGATCCCGTTGCGCCGATCGATGAGGCCACCGTTGCACGCTTCATGCAATTGCAGCTTCAGAAACGGTACTACAAGGACGCCCTCCGATTCGCCTACCAACTTCAGGACGCGATCCCCATCCTTAGTCAGCTTCTCGGTTCGACCAACAAGGCCGAGGTGATGGAGGCCATGGACTTTTTCGTGACGGCCTACCACTATCGTCTTGAACAGGCCTCCGACGGGATTCGCAAGATGGTGCACCTGGTGTGGACCAAGGATAACGCCTCGGACGAGGCCAAGGGCGTCAAGACCAAGTTACTAGACTGCTACCACAAGATCTACCTGATGCCCCGGCCCGATCTCTCAGCGCGCGAGAACGTCAACCAGATTGTGCGTAACCTCATCGGTCTGACCGCCAACGCCACCCTGGCCGACCTGACCTCCCTCGAAGAACTGCTGGGCTGCATGGTACGTGAGGGTGGTAATCAGCACATCGCGGAGCCCGTCGTTGCCAAGCTGTGGAGCGTCTACGCGTACACCAAGCGGGATTTACCTCGCCAGCAGCGCCGTGGGGCCATCGTGGTGCTGGGGATGCTTGCCCAGGCCAATAAGCGGATCGTGGCCGATAATATCGACGCCCTACTCCGAGTCGGCCTGGGCGCCCTCGGCCGTGATGATTTGGTACTTGCCAAGTACACATGTATCGCCCTCCAATGTCTCGGTCCCAGCCGGAAGCGCGTCAAGGGTATGGCCGATGACGCCCACCCGCGGTACGCCCGAGACCACCCAGTCATCAGTCAATTGCAGAATATCGTGCAGGACCAACTTGAATCACCCGATTGGTAAGTACCACTTAAGCATTGGGTCCCCCCAATCTATGTATATCTCTATGGTTGCCTTGAGAGCCCCGCGAGCCAACGCGGATCAGGTGGGTGGGATGAGAACAGGAATGCTGACCGCCTTCATATTTTTATTTTATTGTCCCTTCTTTCCTTCACCATTCACTGATACAGGTTCCCCCTCGCTGAGCAGGCCATTAACGCCATTTACTCGCTCAGCGAGCAGCCCGACGTAGTCTGTACCGAAATTATCCATCGCAAAACGGGCGAGGTGCTTCAGACACCGGATCGCAAGGCCGAAGCCGAACCGGCCAAGGAGGCCGCCAGGGCGGACCCGGTCACCATGGATGCGGATGGTGACGCTGACGACGACGTGGTAGTTCCGAATCTGGACCCGACAGACGAGGTGGATACTGACCCATCCGCCACCCCCACAGCCTCCACAACCGCTTCCGCTGCCCCACTCACCGGCTCGGCCTACCCGCTATGTCAGCTAGTTTTTCTGGTGGGCCACGTGGCCATCAAGCAGATTATCCTGCTCGAGATTATCGAGGCGGAACTCAAGCGCCGCAAGGGCAGTGACGGAGCCAAGAAGACTCCGTCCAAGGGCGACAAGGGTGATGAGGACGAGCTGGAGCAGGTTACGGGAACCACCGAGGACGAGGTCGCCGACACCATCAACCACATTCGCGAGCGCGAGCTACTGTACGGGCCCACCTCCCTACTGGCTCGCTACGGGTCCCTCGTCGCCCACCTCTGCTCCAACGCCAAGGCCTATCCAGCCCCGGCCTTGCTGGCCCAGGCCACCCTGGCGCTATCCAAGCTGATGTGTGTTAGTTCCGCCTTCTGCGAGACTCACCTACCGTTACTTATGAGCGTTCTGACGCAGTCCCAGACCCCGGCCATTCGCAGCAACATCATCATCGCTCTGGGCGACATCACGGTGTGCTTCAACAACCTGATTGGCGAAAACGTCGAGTATCTCTACGGGCCCCTGCACGATAGCGACCGCGCCGTGAAGAAGAACACCCTCATGGTGTTGACCCACCTGGTCCTCAACGGCATGATCAAGGCGAAGGGCCAGCTCGGTGAAATGGCCAAGTGCCTGGAGGACCCGGACCAGCGCATCAGCGACCTGGCCAAACTGTTCTTCACAGAGTTGGCCACCAAGGACAATTACCTCTACAACAACCTACCGGATATGATCAGTACGTTGTCCACGGGTCTCAACGCCGTAACTGAGGCGGCCTTCGCGCGCATCATGAAGTTCTTGTTTGAGTTTATCAAAGACAAGGACAAGCAGGTCGAGAACATCGCCGAGAAGCTCTGCCAGCGGTTCCGTAGCAACGACGACCCGCGCCAGTGGCGCGACATTGCCCACTGCCTCTCCCTCATGCCCTACCGATCCGAGCGGAGCTTCAAACGACTTGTCGATAATTTCCCGTACTACTACGACAAGCTGGGGGACAGTGTCGTGTACAAGTGTCTGTGCGATGTAGTCACCCGTGCTCGTGCCCCTGGCATCCAAAAGGCTGAGTTCAAGGCCCTGGTGGATGAGTTTGAAGCCAAGGTCAAGGATGCCCGCATTAAGTGTACGGGTGAGCTGGAGGCCAAGGAAGGAAACGAGGGAGAGCATGAGGGTGGCGCGGAAACGGCCGTAGCAGACATGGTGACCGATCACGATGGTGCAGCGGCTGGAGGGCCCCGTCACCGCGACGCTTCCCCACCACGACCCTCGCGCAAGCGGGCCCCCAACACACCCGGGTCGGTCCTTAAGGCCAACCCCACTTTAGCCAAGCCCCGCGGTAGGGGTAAGGCCGCCGGTCGAACCGTCAAGTTTTCAGCCAAGAAACAGCGCAATGCCGCCCTCTGGGACACCTCTTCCGACGAGGAAGCGGCGGACGAAGTCGGGGAGGATCATCATGAGGACGACGATGATGACGACCCTAACGACGATATCAGCGACATGGACGACGACCAGGGTGCCACCAAGGACGCACTGGAGGACCCGTTCATGGATGAAGACCCCGCCCCACGATCGAAACACGGTACCAGCCGCAGCCGCCGCTCAGCCGCTTCGGAGGTATCCCCTTCGGCAGCGGTGGTCCATGTCGACATTCCACCACCCCCTGAGTTCACAACAGGTACCCGCCGGAGCTCACGTCGTAGTACGCGGCTGTCCAAGGACGCAGTCCCGGTGTCAACGAGAAAATCCCGGCGGAGGATGGTTGAGTCTGACGATGATGACGATATGGACGAGGATGAGTAACTGGTAGGGGCTCACGTCCCTATTAGTGGCTATTCTTACGGCGAGACTGCTCTGCTTCCCCTTTGTAATAATTTTGCGTCTAGTTGTTGCCTTTCCCCTTCACTTCTTCCCCCATAGCTTCCTGCTGTTGGGTACTTCTTAGTATTCTAATAAGTTTGATGAACCTTCGACGCTTACTTTATTTCTCGTAAACTCTTTGTTCGCACGGCTGGCTTGGAAGGCTCCATGCCAGGTGGCTTGAGTAACAAAGGTTGTACGATTAGCAGGTCGATGGGATTATACAGCACACCGAAGCCCCAACGTGACCTAGTTAGTAAGTTGAGGCAAACAAATTGCACATTGTGGGAATCCAATAGAATGGCGTAGATGATGTTACAGAATATCGTTCAGAGCTGGGAGTAAAAAAAAAAGGTGGCCCACTAATCTTTCAAATGTTCGGCCGATACAAGGGGTTATGCCCAAATGCCGTTGTAAGCTAGCGTGTCCGCCATATCGTTCCCTTCGCTACCGCTATGGGCGGGGACGTAGGAGAAGACCGTATCCTTGTAGCGAGCATCAATCAGATCCAGGATAGCCTTAACCAAATCCTGGTTCGCCACAGGAAAACCTCGGCAGTTGATCCACCCGTTAATCTGCCACTTGACGGACCACACGGTAATGGCGTTGATCGCGTACTTGCTATCGGTGCGCACCGCCAAGGGACGCCGGCGCGAGCAGACCTCCAGGGCTCGCTTAATGGCGGTCAACTCGGCGCGTTGGTTGGTTTGAACGGGACCTTTAAGGCGCTCACTGATATTGCGCACGTCGCCGTTGCCAAAGTAGGCCCCAACCCCCGCACAGCTGCCGGCGCGGCCGTTGTTAATGCATGCGCCGTCGGTATATACAACTTGAGGAGTGCCTAGCTGGTTGTTGCTGGGTCGCCGAGAGCGGCGGTAGTCGTAGTTGCTCGACTCCTCTCCGGAAGCGGTCTCGTAGTAGTAGTAGTAGTCGTCGCCGTAGTACATACCTGGCTTCAAGGCTTTTAGAAGTGCAAGTATTTGCAAGGCGAATGGGCAGAGACCCGAGTGGTATGCCTCCTGCGGGTACAGGTATTAGAGCAGAGTCCAAAGGCTGAGGTGTGAATGAGGTGGCAAGCGAATGAGGTGGCGTCCAGACTGAAAGTTATGAAAAAAAGATACACCTTGGAAGTAGGTGAGTAGCGGACTCAAGGGGGTTAGGGTCGGTACGACCAGGTTTGTGACTCCTTAGGAGACGCCTGGATGGGAAACCTTGAGTTACCGGTGGGTAAAGGCGACAAACAGAAGGTTGGCGTTCATCATGCTGTGCCCGATGCATGAGAGAAAAAAATATGCGACGTCCGGAAGGGGAGGGTATTGTGTGACGGGACATCAGCGAGGACAGCCGTTAAAGGCAAGGGCTCTATCTGGCAGGCGGGCGGCGCTATTAAGCACAGTGGACCCCCTGGCAGAAGCGAACGACAATTAAGCATGGAGTGATGGGGGAGATAATCCAAGTGATGGAATTCACTTTTTACCGAACCTGTAGTGTTGTAACCGCGGGTCCATTCCTCCTCTCTGAGGAAGGGCGAAGGGCGTGGCAGGTGGAGAACCGTGCCCCCGAGTACCTTCTCCAATTCATAGAGGGGCGGGTTTCCAGCCGACCCGAGAAGGTTCCGGCGCGGCAATCCTGAAGGCCTAGATAAATTATTGATAGACTCGCGCTCGGCCTGCCAGGTCCACGATTCGTCATCCAGGACGGTCGAGATCGAGCCCCTCCCCACACTAAACGGTCGCCTGTCCCCGAGGCCAAAGCATACAATAGATATACGGTGCATCGGTACTATTCATTATGCGTACAAAGGATATCTGCTTTTCACCCTAATAACGCTTTGGGCCTGCTCGCTCGCATCCCTTCTCGATCGACAGCTTTTTACCCTCCCGCGGGCTACACGCCCTGTCACAGGGGTCTCTCCCGCATCGGGTTCTTCGCCGGAAACCTCACCCAGATCCGGAAGACCCTGGATTGTCCCGTTAAGTCCTGCACCAAACCCGTCGCTGAGGACCGACCCATAAGTAGGGCCAGCACCGGGCCCCCGTGTGCCCCTGGCGGTTCCATGCGCTTGTGTGTGGTACAAAACAACCGACTACGCGCTCCAACATTGACGACCTGGGACCTGGCATGTAACAGTCATTGTCAACTTGGTTGTGCCCTAATAAATCAAGCGTAATGACCGCCCCCCCCATGCCACTACGATTGTGACATAAAGCTAGCGTACTATATTATTTTTTAATCCAACGCAATGAAGCAAGAGGGTAACCTAAGCATGAGCACTCCTAGCCGAGTTGATTGGTAGTAGACGATAGTGAAATCATCGTTTCTTCTAGTGGTGACAATCCCTGCCCTCGATCGGACCGGTGAGACTGTGTGGCGCATCCGATTCCCGGATTTCTCATGACGAAGGCGGGGCTCTACTCTCTAATCGGATATGTAGTGGTTCAGCCACACATTGCTGAACTGAAGCAGCGGGTAACACTATGTCAGCAATACCGAAGGGCTCAGTTGGTGAGTGAGCACTAGTGCCGACGCCGTCCCTCCTGGAGCTCCCCATGAAGCTCGCCCGCCTTTCATTTCTACTGTAATACGTCGTTAGCAAATCCACTAACCTCGATCCCCTCCGCTCTCGAGGCCAATGATGTGAAACCGATTTCGCCACGCGTCATTTCATTCAAGGCCCCACTCTCTTTTATCCCTGGCTATCTAAAACCGCGCCGCATCTCATGCGTGACGCACGGTGTTTACGCCCACGACGCAAACCCAAAGGTGCCCCGGTGTGGCTAGAGCATTCTCAAATCATGAGGGCGCAGATGCATGAACGACGCCATCTTTCTATTGCTTCACCACGGTATCTATTTGAATACGGCTCAGCTTCATATTACTCACTTTCTCTATCCGTCAGCATTTTACATCCCCTTATATATTATTTTCTGCACCCGTAGTCCCCCAGCTCTTCGCTTACGTACAACGCAATCACCATGCCTACCAGTACCAAATCCCACTCCGGCGAGAAGGTCAAGTGCCTCGCAGTTAAAGAGAAGGGCGGCCCCGTTTCTGAGTGGGAGTACACCGCCCGCCCCCTGGGCCCCCACGATATCGAGCTCGCCATTGACTACTGCGGTGTCTGCGGTACCGACTGCACTCAAATCGACACTGGCTATAGTGTGGCCGAATACCCTTTTGTCCCGGGCCATGAGATTATCGGACGTGCTGTCAAGCTGGGAGATGAGGTCCAAGGTTTTTCGGAGGGCGAACGTGTCGGTGTGAGCTGGTTCGCGTGGTCGTGTGAAGACGGCAGCTCGCAGTGCGATCAGTGCCGCCAGGGCAACGACGCGTATTGCCAGAAAGCTGTCGCGACCGCCGGCGGCAAGTATCCCGACGGCTCCGTCTCCCATGGCGGCTACGCTGAGTAAGTAATAGGTATCGTTAAAACTAATAGGCCATATGTCACATGCTGACCGTATCCTACCTGGAGTGGGGTTGCATAGACAAGCCCTTTCCCCAAGTAGATTTAATTTCCGATTTGCGCAGCTAACCACGCCACACCCCTCCGCTGGCTCCCGAATTCGACTATCGTTTCCGGCGCTTTTTGACTCACTCTCAGCTCCATCCGCGTCCATCAGAAGCACGTGATGCACATTCCTGACGACCTGGACTCCAAGTCGGCTGCTCCCCTCACCTGCGGTGGGTCGACCGTGTTCACCCCTATGAGTGTCCACAATGTCAAGGCTGGTGATTGTGTCGGTATCGTTGGGATTGGTGGTCTGGGACATATGGCCATCATGTTTGCCAAAGCCCTCGGTGCCGAAGTGACGGCTTTCACCACTAAGGAAGACAAATGCAAGGAGTGCCTGGAGCTCGGTGCCCACCATGCAGTCAACCTTAAAGATGCGAAGCAGGTGAGCCGTGCGGAGAACTCGATTGATTTCCTCCTGGTCTGCAGCAACTCGCCCCACATCAACTGGGACCAGCTAGCCAGCTTCGTGAGTCTCCACGGCAAAATTGTACTTGTGGGCATTCCCCCGACCCCCATTAAGATCAGTGCCGCGAATCTGCTGCTGAAACATATCTCACTATCGACCAGCGTCGTAGGTAATGCCGCCCAGGTCCAACAGACCCTAGACTTTGCCGCCAAGCACCACATCAAACCAATTCTCGAGGAATTGCCTATGAGCAAGGCCAACGACGGGATCCAGCGTGTTAAGGATGGTGACGTGCGCTACCGCGTGGTACTCCACCGATAAGTAGCCCAGGATTGATCTCAGCCGAATTGGCATTATATCGTTTGTAAGACCTAGATGTTGTAATCATTGAGTTAATACCTAGAATAAATGCCAATACCTAAGTAATTCAAGGTGAACGCATATATAATACAATATGTTCGCGTTTTATAAGCTGGGATATCTCAGGCATTGGCGCTCCAGCCATAGCTTAGGCATCCAAGGCGAATACCCTGTCCGTATGACCCATTCTCAGGTTGTGCCATTCCTCACTTTACAATTTTCCTTTCAACCCTTCCACCTCGCTATTCCAAAGGGCAACCCAGACTACACATTATCCTAACTGACTTCCACGCTGGACTCAGATGCTCCTTGCCATAACACTAACAAGTGACTAGCTCTCTTTCACGAGGTTCACTACCTCGTTAAATATGACCCCCGGCTGGTTACTTGTCAGACAACATTGGCAAATTTTACTGGGCCATAATCGCGAAACCATCGGAGATAGATCCTCGTCTTGTGGGTAGCCAAGAGGTAATTCGCGACATCCACCCAGTCAACACACACTATGAACCACCACCGCCCACACAAACCGCCTAATCGCTGACGGCAAGCCACCAGTTTTCATCACCGCCCTACTACCCTCGCTAAAACCTACTCCTATTAATTAACATTTTAACTTCATCATTTCTTCTTACATGGAACCGAGGCAAACGCTATCCGCCTTCCCTCCACCCTACACGACTCCTACCAACGACTTGGATCACATCCACAAGCTCCGCCGGCTATATAAGCTGGCGAGAGAACACCTTCATAAATGTATCAACTTATTTTACTTGTCTTTACCAACCACCGCCCTCGGGTTCCTGCCTACCACGGAGCACCTGTTGATTTATAAAAATAAGCGTTGTCCCTATTCTTAACCCTAACCACGACCGAAAGGGTTGAATTTTAGGATTGATCTAACCACTATTTGCGTACTGACCACCCGCATTCCCCTCATCCAACTTTATCTCCTTAATTCGGATTTCTACACTTCCCTTCACCAAGCCGATGTTGTATAGGTTGATGAAGGAAGACCGCATTATTATAGCATTACCATATGCTACATTAAACTGCGCGAACCTCTTTTTGCCGATACTCGCATGGACGTCAATCACCCCTCCACCAAGCTTCAAGGGAAATAGAGTATTTGCAGCGGGCAAAAGAAAACGGGGGCAGTCGACCTGACGTGCAGTATGATTGATTCTAGGCTAACAGTACATTGCATGGCCGCCACCAGCCCTGCGTTCGTCTGAACTACTGGCAATGTGAACGCCCGATAACCCTGTCCTAATTTTGCCACACCCCATTTGGCCCTCAGCAATGAGAGAGGGGGGAGGGTCACCAGTGAATAGGAGACCAGATGATGCGCCCTCACCCTGCAGCAAGCGACGGCTAGGGCTTCAATAAATTCCCTCTAAGGAAAACTGTTTACATGGAGTAAGGGTCGACTGGCTGGTTCTCACCAACAGTCATGGCCATGTTTAAAAACCGTTGCATGTGGCAGACAGAGTCGTTGGGTATCATTGGTATTTGCAGTATATGGCTATTGCCCTCAACAGAAGCAGTGCGATAGTTCCCAGGTGGACCGCGAGGTGAGCGCCGGGCTGTGTCGGACACTGAACCGTTGATCAACCTATTTCAGTCACACTAGCGTGGTAATCATCAGGCTCGACCCCACTACCCCAGCTGGTATCTCAACTGGTACCCCAGCTGCCTATCCTGCAATGTTGCCATCTCTCGCCGGCCTTGTGTACGATGGGTAGCCCGTAAGCCAAGTGGGTTCGCTTCAATTCGGGCTTCCAAATTGGGGACTCATTTGCCTCCTCCTCGTCGAGGTTTACCCTCCTAGGTCACCACGTTGGCCACGGACTTGCACGCCTTCTGCCCTGCGGGATGGCAGCAACCAGCGTCGAGCTATACCAATCAAGTGAAGATTCCCCACCCCCTCTTTTACTTAGAGCTGCAAGCATGCTACTGGCTGCCACAGTCCTATTAACCCGCCGGGTTTCGATCTGCTAGATTGCCTGTCAGTTTCTCTGACTCTCACGGCCTCTCCTTTTGCCATATGTATTTTTCCCAGATGCCGGAATAATGAGTTAGTGGCGAGACACTAGGTCACCTTTGGAAATTCCCCCCCCCTGGCTTACAAAGAAAATAGATTCCGGATTTGGAAAAGGCATGTGGAGTCCTTGAGTGTAAGACCTCATTGACCTCGCCCTGGGCTGTGCTTCGGGCGATGGGATACTGAGATGATTGGCCAGCCGGGTAGTGAGCTGGAGAATGGGCCATCCATAATGTAGGGTGCCTGGTACTTACCTGGCCTACCCATCGGCTCTCCCTTGTCAAGCATTATGTATTATGACCCTGTGGCTCGGCCGTGGTGCGTAAGATCGTCGCTCTTTGTAACTAGTAAACTCATTCTCACAGAGGCCTTCTTCCCTCACAAAACCCCTACGTGCAGGGCCGCATTTACAGTGGTTGCACTCCCGCCTAAGCCCCGGGTGGGTGGTATAAAACCGCCGAGCTGCCACCTACTAGTAGGGAGCCGTGTCCGAGCCACACTTTTGCCACTGTATCCTTCATGCGTACCCTTATCCCTGCCGTTCTCCTAGGCCTACCCTGAGGCCAGCACCCCTAGCCTCACTATTGCTTTAGCTCCGTCCCGGACGTATCCTCCTTTATTTACGATAGATAATACTTCCCTGGGCTCAACAGGGGCAGTGCTGTCGGACAGCATGCAGGTTCCCACTTTCCCCTTCGTACGCCTCGCGGTGGCGTGTATATTACTTGCCGTTCAGTTCGTAGCCCGCGCCTCCATCACGCTCACCGATACCAACCAGACCCTCGCAGCCTTCGACCTCACGCTGTTCGGCTACGGAACCCCACCACCGGACACGCCTCACCCCGCCCGGCTCATCCAAGTCTCACTCGATAGCGACTGCCAATTTACCATGGCCGGCCAGCCGCAATACGACCTGTCCGTCAATGCAACCGATGGCGGCGACGACAAGCTAGTGGCCATCGTGACCCTTAACCCCCTGTGTCCCCGCGCCTTCAGCGTCCTCCAAGCCAGCCGTGAGACCAGCTCCCCCTCGGCCCGGGCGATCCTGGCCGCGATTGACACCCTCCTCTTCCCTTCACGCTTCAACTCGACGAGTGATATCGGCGGGTTCAATGAAGACACCTACAACTACTACCTCGACTATCTACCGTACGACGAGGCCCACCTGATGGCCATCGGCGCCGACGTGCTGCAGACGATGCTGCAGGCCCTGGGCACCACCAACTCCACAGCCGGCCTGGCCATCACCCTGGTGCACGACGTGAGTCCCTGGACCGACTACTACTATTCGACCACCCACGCCGTCATCCGCTGGCTCTTTTTTACCTTGGGCCTGATTGCCACCCTGTACGTGACCTTCCACTTGTACTGCCTGGTGTTCCGGGAAAGGTACATGTGTCACGGGCGCTACTTATTCCGGCTGGCCTCCTCCGTGTGTATCTTTATCCACCTCTTCTTCTTCCTAATCTATCCGTTTGAGGACGTCCTGACGAAGGGCCGCTTCTGCGTCTTTATCGTGGCCGTTTTGTCGGAATATTTTGCCTACGCCTTCCTCATTATGCAGTGGATGCGTGTCGTAGAGTCGATCTACCGTTGGCGTTTCATCAAGTACCTGAATGCCTTCTTTATTTTCACAGGGCTTGTGATGCTACTCCTTCTTATCATGTTCTTCGTCAAGACCTACGTGACCTTGACCCCCGCCGGCGTGATTTTCCTGATGGTTCTGCAGCAGTTCGCTATGCCCATCCTTACCGTCCTTGAGCTCATCAGTCTCCTCGTCTGCTGCGGTATCGTTACGCGGTCACAATGGAGCCTTCGCAAAACCGGTTCGGGGCCCATGGCCCTAGTCAAGCTGACCTACCTTTGTACCCTCTCTTGCCTGGGCTGGGCCATTAGTTTAGGGTGCATAATTGCGACCCTGGTCGTCCCACCCGGAGTTGCAAGTTTTACAGTATTTTCACTGTTGGCGCAGATCGCAACTTTGCTGGCCACTGCCGCTATCTTCTGGACTCTCGCCGTCGCGTCTCAGGTTCGGAGTACCCTCGGCTCGTCGGCTGGGCGCTCTTCGGAGCAGAAATCAGGTCGCAGTGAAGGCCCTGAATTGGCCTACGCCATGAACCACTTCTCACGAGGCTCCGCCGCACAGCTGAGGGATCCTTCGGGTCTGCCTCTCGGTGAAGTCTCCGATTCGTGCGACGAGGATGAGGGGAATCCGGGGTTCAACGAGAAGAGCAGCCATCTCCATCGCCTGTCCCCTAAACCCGCTAACCCCATCCACCACCCGGAATACTGTCACCAACAACCCATGGCCGAGCCGCTAGACTTTGAATACGACAATCAGAGACCAAAACAGATTGTGTAATATCTAACCCTGTATAGTCGCACCTTATTCCCAATTGGCATTAGTTTTCCGCCGACTTCGGATAATTTTTAATAATTATGACCAACGGACCTCATGTGCCAAATGGTGTCACCGATTTAGTAGATTAATCTACGAGTTCTCAAGATCTGTGGTGCTTTTTATTATACCTGGTGCAACATAGACTACTTGTGGGCGGTGTCATCCGGAACGAAGCAAGCCTTGGCGATGTGCTAATGGAATACATTGCCACGATAATACTTGGACGATACAATTTTGTATGGCTGGGCATATAACCATCAGTAGCCAAACCCCTTCACTCCAATTCATTTAATACTACACGTGATATCAAGACAGAGCTGCTGTAAAGCTGTGCTGGGGTGTTCAGAGGGGGGAGTATGGATGTGAAACCAGTAGTCAATATGATTGGTACACAAACAGCAAACTATACCTGCAAACAAATCTAGATTGGTTAATGGTAATTCATGTACCTTGGACGGAGGAATGGGCGCCACCAATCAACCTAGAGGCTCCAAGGGGTACCACAATGTTTGACGCGCATGGCATGTACCAAAAGGTCGGAGGCTTATTCATAAGGAGACGGGACAGTTGCCCCGCCAATTTAATTGAAGGCCCTTTAGGGCAAGAAATGAGCAGATTGGTGCACGATCACGTAAGAGCAGCTTTCTATAATATGAGGGGGGGGGTGGTTTATAGTTCACATTGAACTCATTAAACATGCTTTTTGTACTAGAGAAAACGGTTAGTTACTTGATGGGGGCGGGGATAATCAGCAGATGGAGGGGTTACAGGGGACGGAATCGGGGGTGGTGATAGAGTGGGTGGGTTCAATGCCTGCCCAGGCAGAGAAACTCCGTTTGGACCGGTGGTAATGTAGTCAAATGGAGAGATGGGTGGGGGCGGCGTCCTAACGGAGGTACATTCTCTTCCTTATGAGAGGAAACCGCGGCAGGGTGGACCGGGCGGTTAAGATGATGGGCCATCGTCTCTCGTTGAGTCAACGCTGCTTGAACGGGCTGGCGACCATGAGAGCTGTGAAAGTAGACCAGCAATAGGAGTTGTCTTTGCCTTGGCCTGTCAATTGCTGCGGGTTACACATTTTGGTTCCTTATGAATGAAGTACAAGAGGAAGCTGGCAAGTAGAGAGAGTCGAATAAGTAATGGTTGAGGGGGGGAGAGAGCCTATTATTATATTCTAAATATACGTTGGAAAAATGTAGAATAGGGGTATGATGGGGAAGAGATGGTGGGTGGGGAGGACAAGTAGGAGTGTCGTACTAGTTTTGTCCAACGACATTTGGTTCACGGGTTAGAGTGATAGTCCTGCGTTAGGTGATTCAGCACCATGCTATACAGTGTTGCTATTAATTGAGGACGTTTTCCCTCCTATGCTGACGAATTTTTGGAGGAGCTGACTCCTGGTGGTGTGGTGCTAGGCCTTAGGATCTCAGCGGAGTGCGACTAGGGCGGCCTCGGACGACACTAACGGTTAGGTATTACGCGATGATGGTCTATAGCCGACGGCAAAACGGCAGAGTACGGTTGTTTACTTTTGCGTTATCGTAAAAAATAGTATGGGACCACAACAGCACCCCCAACTATAATAAAAATAAAAGGCTTAGACTAGAAGATGATAGGAAAATTTTAACTGCCGAGCCCTTGCCTACCCGCGCGGGCTCGCTTCTTATACTCGTGTGCGAGGGAAGGATCTAGATCCCCCTGCGTATCGCCCGTAACTTTAAAAGTTGGGCGGCTTTTCCACTACAAGGGGATTAGCCGTTATTAACGTTTCTTTGTTATCGGCGTGTCCGCTAGATGCCTTTAAGAGGCAAAGCGGGGGTCCGCACAACAGTGGATACACTCCCTGAGCACTCAGGGGACTACAGTAACTACTATGCGTGAGATTCACACACAAGAACGTGCCTCTCCAACTCCTTAACGCTGCCCTATAGCCTCCCGCCCAATGACTTGTCAAGCCATTGTATCTATTCAACTATGAGGCCGGATTATCACTCACAACGGCTTAAGTCGAGATCCTTTTGAATAAAAAAAAGCACTACTTAGCCACACTAGTGTACGAAACATTGATCTATAGGCGTATTAGTTGAATGGGACGCCGTTTTACGGGAAGCCATGTATATTGGATGGAACGTGTCTTGCCCGGTTGACTGATCCAGGACTAAAGCTAGAGAAGTGTATGCGAGGGGTGTATGAAAAAATGGGAGTGGCTGGGGAGAGACGGTGATGCTTGGGTACAAGCCAGTGCGTAAAAATTGACGCAGAGACAGTTTGAATAATGCAGCTAGTAAATCATGCAGAGAAAAGGATGGGTCAGGTAGGAGGTATAACAGAGGCTAAGGAGGGGGGGGCCGTAAGGCAAAGTACGGTAGAAAAAAAGGGCGAAGCTGATATACACAGATGAAGAGGAGCATCATTGAGGCAGCAGTAAAGATAAGCAGAATACAGAGCGAAAGGTATGAGAGTAGGGGGGGAGTTGAATAAGGAAGGGGGCGGGTATGGAAGGGGCGCTAGAGGATAGAGAGAGAGAGAGAGAGAGAGAGTGAGGGATGGGGGGCGGGAAGAAAAAGTCAGGTTAAGGCTCAGGAATATAAAGCAGTACCGGAACTTAAGAAGGTAGAGGGAGGGGGGGGGTTAATCGGGTTAGACGAGTCGGCCGCGCGTGTACGGGTGCCAGTGCGGGCGGCGACCTGTCTCGACTAACTCGTCACCGCTGTCGAGGTCGGTCGAGGTGGCGCTGTAAATTGCCAAGTCATCGTGCCCCGAATTGTCGCTGGGCACCAGCGGGCTGATGGTCGTAGAAGCAGCGGCGGTGGAGGAGCTCGTGACGGTCGATAGTGCGGAGGGGGCAGCAGCAGTGGCCCCGCACCCGGTCGAGTCTAAGGGCCCTACTACTGCCGGCGGCGGAGGAGGGATCAGGGCATCGGCATCGTCGTAGTGACCCAGCAAATTGTTCTCCTCTCGCAGCTGGGTCATCCAGAGCTGAAAGTAGACCCCTTCCGGGTTGGCTAGCAGTTCAGCGTGGGTCCCCCGTTCCACGAGGCAGCCGTCCTTAATGACCAGGATGAGGTCGGCGTGGACAACGGTGGACAGTCGGTGAGCGACGACTAGGGTGGTGCGGTTGTGGGTCATATTGTGCAAGGCGGACTGGATCTTGAGCTCGGTGTACGTGTCCAAGGCCGAGGTGGCCTCGTCGAGTAGGACGACGCGGGGGTCCTTAAGAATGGTTCGGGCGATGGCTACACGTTGACGCTCGCCACCACTGAGCCGGGCCCCACGCTCACCCACGCGGGTGTTGTACCCCTCGGGTAGCGAGGCGATTTTAAAGTGGATCTGGGCTAGCCGCGCGGCAGCCTCGATCTGGGAGGACGTCACAGCGTCAAAGTCCTGTCCGGCGCGGCCATACTGGATGTTGTAGCGGATCGAGTCGTTGAACAGGGCCGTGTCCTGCGGAACCATACCCAGGACGCTGCGCAGATGGTGCGGCGGC
Source organism: Tieghemiomyces parasiticus (assembly GCA_027575765.1). Taxonomy (NCBI): domain Eukaryota; kingdom Fungi; phylum Kickxellomycota; class Dimargaritomycetes; order Dimargaritales; family Dimargaritaceae; genus Tieghemiomyces; species Tieghemiomyces parasiticus. Next base: position 18,380 of record JANBPT010000130.1, on the reverse strand, counting down.
ATAGTTCGGATATCGCGGCCGTCGAGCAGGATGGCGCCCGAGTCCAGTTCGTAGAACCGATACAGGAGCTTGAGAAGGGTACTTTTACCACTGCCTGAGGGCCCAACCAGGGCCACGGTGGCCCCCGCAGGGACCTTGAAGCTCATGTCACGGAGCACCGGTTGGTACTCGTCGTACGAGAAGGCCACGTCACGGAACTCAATCTCACCCCGGACGGGTGTTTCAGTAGTGCAGTCGACCACCACTGGTGGTGAGGCTTGGGCGGATCTATCCCTATCGGTGTGGTCGAACAGTGCCGAAGTAGGGTGGTTCGCAAAGTCGGCAGCGGTCGGTCCCCCGCACTCAGCGGGCTCGCTGAGGACATCTAGCATGCGTTCCATGTCGACAAAGTTCTTCTGGATCAGGCGGTACGAGTTGCCAAGCCAGTTCAGGGGCTGGTACATCTGGTTGAGGTAGGACAGGTAGAGCACGAAATCACCTACTGTCATGTCGCCGTCCATGATCCGGCGGGTGCATAGGAGGCACCCGAGAAGCATGCCGAGCTGCATGGAACAGTTCTGCACGCAGCGCAGCACGTTGAGCGACACCACGTTCATCCACTCGGCGCCCTGGTACTTCTGCATGGCCTCGGTGTACACGCGAACCTCGAACTCCTCGGCGCTATTGTGCTTGACCGTCTCATGGTTGAGCAGGGAGTCGACGGCCTTGGCCTCCATCTCATTGTCCAGGTTGTTGCTTAGACGGCGGTAGTGCTTATGCCACTCGGTGAGCACGATGGTACTGCCCATGTAGGCCGTCATGGTTAGGATAACGATCCCACCAAAGTAGAGGTCGAAGGTTAGGCAGAAGAAGAGGCAGGCGATGACGATGTCGGCCATCGTGGGCAGGATCTTGAACAGAATACAGGAGAGGAGGGATTCGATACTGGACACGCCGCGGTCCTGGATGCGCAGAATTTCGCCCGTCTTGCGGTTGGTGTGGAACTCCAAGGGTAGGCTGTGGAGGTGGCGGAAGATGGCCACCGCGACGGTCCGGGTGGTGGCCTGTGAGACGGGGGTCCAGCAAAAGTCGTGTAGGGTCTGCAGGATACCAATATCACCCTGCAGTAGGCGAAGAGCCACAAAAACCAGAATGTCGTGAAAGACCAGGCTGCGGTCGGTGAGATGGTCCACCACCACCTTGTATTGAATCGGGGCCAGCAGGTTAATGTAGCGGCCCAGGAACAACATGGTGAAGCAAAGGCATACGCAAATGTACGTCGAGCGTGGTAGCTGGCAGGTGAAAAGGTAAGGCACAAACTTGCGCAAGCGGCTAAAGAAATCGGCCAGGCTCATGGGCGGGACCTCGGGCTTAAATTTGACGGTGGGATTCCGAATCTCGCACTGCGACAAAAAACTGGCTGAGTGGCCAGCGGAGGCGACCGAATCGCTGTCGAGGTCGTCATCGTCCAGGTCCACCATTAGGGGCAAGGCGGCCGCGGCAGCGAGGGTGGCGGCCTTGCGGGACTGATGACGTAGATGGTAGCTAACGGCGTCGGTGGCTAGCAGAGCAGTGAGTAAGGCGGTCTGGGTCGCATAGATACTTGTGACGAGCCAGGGGTTGGGAATAACGTAGTTCGTGGTCGTTTGGGCAGCAGTTGTGGTCCCCCGGACTGAGAGGTCGCCCCGGGGCGCCAGCAGGGCGATACTGGTGAGGACGGCTGACGCGCACCAGAGGAGGACATGGGCCCCGACTTCCCGAAACGGGACGCGAAGGACGGCGATCAGAGGGGGCCGAGTCAGCGCGAGGTGCCAGGTCCAAACGATCAGCCGTGCGAGGTGGCCAGCAATAATGAGGGATAGCGTTGGGTAGGCATCGGCCGGAGTGTACTTGTCCTGGAAGATGGCGCACAGAAAGAGCAGGAAGATCAGATCAAAGTAGAGGATCGTAAAACTGAGAAACCGACGGAGCTGGTGAGTGCTGTCGGCGAGTTTCAGATAGGAGCCGGTGTCTGGTGGTAGGGAGATCAAGACAAAGAGGGAAGGGACAAGGCGTCGTGCACAACAGGACGGGGGGTTAGTATTCGCTGCGGTGACTATGGGCAATTGGGTTGGTGATGTGGGTGGCAGCCAGGGGAATGGTTACATCAAGAGGGTGAGGTAAGGCAATACAAGATCGAATGTTCTGCTGCAGGTAATCCGAAAAGATACCTCCTCGAATCTGCCCAGCTCCTCCCACTGCTAGTAGACTTGAGGCCTAGAAGCGTAGGTGGCAACAGGTGTGGCCTGACCGTCAATCACATAATCCCCAGCCGCAGCATAAAATCGACCCATGGCTTACACGGGCCGGTCGCTCCGCAGCCGGCGAGCCGTAAAAGACCGGGGCCTGCCACTGGTCACACAAAAGGGGTAAAGGAAGAGCCGGTGGTGGTATAGCACAGCAAAAGGTGAAACAAGGTAGAATATGGGCCGCAACTAGAGGACGAGCCGCAATACAATGTGCAACCCCTTTCAGACAAATCGGGAGGCAAATCAAGAGAAGTTACACGTGCACCTCTCGAACGGTTGGATCGATATGCCAAATGCAGATGAAACAAATGATGCGATGTCGGGGCAGACGACACGCTGCCTCCCCCACAGCGCCTACGGGCCAACGAACGGAACAGGCTGAGTATGAACGCCGCCGGGTTCAGAGTGCCTCCTTCAACCACCCGACCTGGGTCTATAGCCACATAGCGGAGTAGACACTAGAATCGAAGGGTATTGACAAGTGGAGCATGGTGGTGATGTAAGGCAATTCCAACGGAGCCTCAGACGAGGTGGGTAGGAGCTGGAAGGGAAGGAAAGGGGGGAAAGTGCGGACTGCGGAACAGACAGTCGTACGGCATCCGGCTGTAGCAGTGACGGAGTAGCATCGCCCATCGCGGGATCTAAACCAGCGAACACCGCTTTACCATCCCCATCAGTCGAAGTATGAAACATGTCGGTCGGAGAGTAGACCAGCGCGCAGCCACCCACCACTGGTCTGGGCGGCTTTGATGTCACACCCAAGTAACCTATCTGGAGGTGGAAAGTACTGGTAGTTCAACATGGAAGAGAGATAGGCAATTCAGTGTGGTCCGGGGAAGAGACGGCTTCCCAGACCCACGCTCTATACAGGCGCGTTCCCACCTCGGAGGCCACCATCGCGGGGTCTAATTGTATTGGCCCACCGCCGGCGGGTGGGCAGCAAAGACCAAGTTGCCATATATAGGACCTAGTACCAGGTCGCTAGTAAAGTGTGCGAACAAAGAGAAAATAAGTCAGGGAGACAGTAACAGAGCGGGTATAATCGGGCGAACGGATGCGGGGAGGCATTATCCATAGCTCTCGCCGGATTTGGTAGGCTGGTACCAAGCACCAAGGTGACAATCCTCTGCCGCAAATGGTGGGAAAAGTCCCCCTACCCCATCTGTCCTCCGTTGCCCGACAGCTGGCAAGGCCGAACGGTCGTCCCCCCCCCCGCCACACCAACGATCGTTGGATCAATGGCTGGAGATAAACCTCACAGGCGCCTCTACCGTGTCCACATTATTGCGTGGAGCAGCACTGGTCGGGAAGTGTAAGAAAGGGAACGGAAGGTAGCTATGAAGCGGCTCGACTGCATCGGAGGGTAGCGGAATAGATGTTGATGGGATGGAATGGGGAGCGCATGAAAGTAACGAACCGTCGCCCGTATAAAAGGGGGGAGGGGTTTACCTGGTAACCCCCTTTTGTCGGGTGAATGAGAGACTTACTTATTGAGGTAATGGTGGCGGAGACGGACAAGTCGGCGGCGGCAGACGGTGGCAAGTCGGAGGTCGGAAGCTCAGAATAGCCCAACGAAGCAAGGTGGGCCCGTCGGAGCGGCGCGACAAAGCAGCGGCTCTGCAGCAGAACGGTGAGCGCAAGGTAGCAGGCGAGGACCAGCGGAGGTCCCAGGAACAGGGCGGCAACGCGACTGGTGACGTCGGGCCACGTCGCGGGCTGGGTGGGCGGAGAAGATATTGAAAGGAAGCTGAATTGGGCAGCCATGACGGGTGAGATACAAGAAGGAAAAGAGCTGAATCAAGGGAGTCGCCGCTCGACCAAGGGAGAAGGTCTAGAGAAAGGAAGGGATGGAGGTGGCTCGGGGCAGGGTTACTGGCCGTGGAGGGAGAGATAAAGTAGACGAGACGAATCGCGGTAGGTTTCGGACTATCGGGTGACTATGGGGAGGGGGAGGGTCCAGGGGCAGGAGTCTGAGTCGAGGACCTGGAAATGAGTATGATATGAAGGGAGGGGGGCGATGGAGGTTACTAAATAGATCCTTGGGGGGCCAGCCGTTGATAAATGGTGGCTGCGATGACAGAGGGGAGGGATGGAATCGTATCCCCAGGGGGGGGGAGGAAAACCGCGGCTCAAGCGTGGCGAAAACAAGGGGTGTTTGGCGAATTCAGACGTGCGTCTAACTTGCCGACTATATATAGTGGTCGCTGTAGAGGAACCAGTGCTACAGTGTGGAAGGTGGGACGGACGCAGAGGCGGGTCTGGAGTGTTAGGCTCGCTACGGAAGGAACGTGCAGGTGGCAGCTGGAAGTGCGGAAGGCAATGACATGCAGACCACGAATAAAAACAGATCGATTCAAGGGAAATGGGTCTCAAAGGAGCGGGCTAGACTCAGAGAGGCAAAGTAGTGCAAGAGGAGAACAAGAAGCTAAAGCGAAGGAGCGGTCGTACAGATGCAATAGACCGCGTCGGGACCGGAGTAGCTCACAACGTCGATGAGTCCCCACACGGAGGGAGGTGGCGATGATGTAGGGCACCAGGGGGATTAGGTAATTTAGACCCGACGTAATGGAGGAAACATGCCCGAGGATATGTCAGAGGAGGTGGAGTCCAGGAGCAGGGTATTTATAGGCCCAAGAAGGGAAGGCCGCCAAGGGATACTTGGGTTAGCCAGGGCGGCAAGTAAGGTGGGTGTGAACGTCATGAGAGGCCGGGGGCGAGGCACAGGTTAGGAGGGAGAAGAGGCGAGTCACATAGAGCGCCGGAGTGTATAGCGTAGGCTAGGCTCATACAACGCATTAACACCCCGCCGTTGGAGTGAACGACCAATAGGCCAGAACACGAGTGAATTGCGACGTAAAAGGGAGGGGGGGACGAAGCGCAGTCGGACTCCACCGCCAGTACGATCCCCGTCACACATCAGCCAGACCACATACCACAAGGTGGAAAAATCGTGAGCAGCCGCCACTATCTGCACCGCTACCCGGCCCGGCTGCCCGTGTGACAATAGGCGAGAGGAGCCTGCGAGGCTTGCGGCGATGGCACTAGCGACCGAAAGGAAAGGACCACCGACCGATCGGGTGCATGATCCTATACGGAGAATGGTATGCCACGCGGCAACGGTCGTGGACGGGTGAGGGCGGGATGGGGCGGCGGTAGTCGGAGCTCAAGGGTGGCGGTGAGTGGTGAAACATTTCTATTTCGGCACACATCCAACGGACCACGCGGACCCGACATGTCGGCCATCTCATCCGCGACCCACAGGCAGGCGGTGGACTATTCTGCTTAAAAAACGAAGTATAGCTTGAGAAAATAAGCGGTCCAGGGCGGATTTGGAAAATGGTGGCCACCGCGGGGCGGGGAAGGCTGTGTCGGCGTTATGGCGCCACCAGGGGCCGCTGCCCTGCCCCGAGCCGCATCGTCGTTGTACAATCTGTGGCTGCGCCTTGCATGGGAGGCGGGGATGCGAAGAGGAGGCATGGTTCTCGAGCCCAGAAGCCAGCCTCTCCCAGGCCCCCACCTCAACTCGCCTCGATGACAGTTGAAACACTGGGTAGTACTCCGCGGGGTACCAAGCGGTTAGTCATTCAGCCAAAGCGGAGCGAACACCCCGCGGCTGCTGGATTCGCGGGGCAGGGGATAAAAATAGATGCGTTCTAATAATATTGCGCCCCGGCCGGTGAGAAAGAGAGGGGAAGGAAAAATGGGAACTGAAGTGTGGGTATGTAGGCAAAAAGACATATGCAGTTGCCAGATATCTTGGAGAGGTCTTTGCGACATGATTTTTTCCAAGGCCCACCGGGGCTTGGTTCAACCCCTTGGCCCAGTGAAGTATGGCATCCAGTGGGCTAGTAGGTAAATCCGCCGGGGCCGAATGTTCCTTCACTCTCCCCTCCTGAGCGACGCTAAATCAACACCCTCCCCTTAGTGTAGCCGAGCGAATGTTTCATCGCAGTGCAAGCAAGTCGATTTGCTGGTAGCCGAGGGGGGAGGAGGGGGTTACGGTGTGAAAACGGACGGTCAGCATAATATAGCTTGGCTTCCACTTACCCGGCTCTATTGCTCAAAATAATGGTCAGGCTCGCCGTGAGACGGATGGCGGATGGATTACTGCGTAAGTGCGGGGAAATGTGGTGGCGTAAACGGCCGTCCTGGGTGGAGAGGGTTAAAACCACCATACGGTACAGTCACTGCGGGGAGAGCAAGGCTAAATGAGAAGAACAAAGGCGGTCCATACGCATACTGGTGGGCATGTCGGCTAGCTTCCGAATCGTCGTCATACAGTGCGTATTCAGAATGGTGGGGATAAGGTTAACTAGCCCACAGCTCAGCCAAGTGCTTATATGCGTTTCGTTTTGATATATCGTTGCTTACCAAACACTCACAGTAGCCGATATTCCACAGGTATTGTTTGGTCAAAGTTGGCAGCCGCCGGACCGACGAGGGTCGTCCCAGACAGACTTGGCTAGGGCTGGAGAAGAGTGGGAGAGGGGGGAGGGTGAGTCAGTGGAAAGTGGGTTAGTCATATTGACCCGTTTTAGAGCCGTGGGAAAATGCGCCGCGGGGGCGGCTGTGCGTTTACATCGGCACCCAGGCTCGGGGGGGGGCGCAGTAAGGGTGAAATGAATCGAAATCGCAGCGTGCATATACCAACGGGATGCTAGCCTCCGTCGGCCCTTCACCTGCTGGGCCTACGTGTATGTGCTCACCGGTGCATACACCGCGACGCCTGCCAGCGCATTATTAAACCATGACGCCTGTCAATGCATTATTGCCCCATGACGCCTGCCAGCGCATTATCTGTGTACACAGTCCCGTTTGCCTGACGCCAACCTAGCCCAAGGCATGGTGCCGCACCACTCCCACTTACCGTCGAGCGGAGTGAAGCTGGGCGAAGGTGAAACAGATTACGGGGGCGTACCTAATGATCAGCACTGGTCTCGCGGCCAAGCCCGATTTCCCCAAAATACTGTATGTTGCTGGCTGGTAATAGAACCGCCGCCAAGGGCGTGGGGGGATATTGGCGAGTCCCTCTCGGGAATTTCGAGCACTAGGGTCCGCACTGATAGCCCGATGGTATCGACACGCAAAGAAACAGGGCCGGGAATTAGTGCAACTGAATTGTCTCGGAATTCAACCGCGTGCTGGATGAATAAGAGCGGAGGTGATTGAGGTTAAAAGGGGCATGGCTATCAGCGGACGATGCAAGGGCGATTCTACCTGTCTAAATACGCGGACGTCAACCCTGGACCCTTGAGTGACCAAGCGAGCTGAGCCCTTCCTACGTTTTACCACACATGGCCGATTGGCTAACCTGAGATGTTGACCCAACGCATGCACGTATCAGAGCGGGTATATGCGGCTGGCCGAAGCTAAGCTGCGGGTAGAGGGTAGGTGCAGTACTCCAGAACCAGCGATCTCCCCCGTTTAATGACGTCCCATCACAACCCCCCAAGCCGCCCAACATTCCGACGGGGGCCGCCAACATGGCTAGGGCCCCTGTCAGTAACCAGGCTGACCTCCCAATCCCATACATTACCCCTTTACCTACGTCCCAACTGCAGCACCGTGGCCTGGGGGCTGTAACAATTAATTGCGGCTAGGCTAGCCCCTTGCATGGAGTGGCCCTGGTTGACCGATACCCGCGGTTGGGGGGGGGTGCGGGGCCATGTGGGACCGCAGGACAGCCCGTCACGCCGGCAGCCAACTGTCCGGAAGCCGACTCGTTCCATTGCCGTTTCTCCGACAAGACAAGTATGGTGCATCGTAGCCAAGTTAGGGAGGATATATGTCTATTTAACGTGGCTTAATGTTTCGGCGGGAAACAGATATACGGCGTCAACGCCCTCCCCCCATACTGTAGGTTTGTTGTAGCACCCGAGGCGGCAATGTTACCCGCACTCGATGTCAGGACATGAAACGTTGGGGGTGGTTAGTTGCTTAAGGAGGATCCCTGTGTGTTTGTATAAAGATGGGAGGCCGACACATCATGTTGAGTAAGCTACCAATGGTTAGAGATACGGGATCACCTTGACTGAAATTCGTAACCAAGACCCCTCCACCATCCCCTTAAAGGCTGTTAAATAGTATTAGATCTGTGACTGCTAATCATTGGGAAGGTTGAACTGCCCCCCCCCTGCGAACAATCAATGCTAATACCCGCCTCGGTCAATGAAAAAGGACTCGGGGACTGGATAGCGCAGTCATGCTGGTGCGCTTGACTGAGCAGTCGTCACTGCACAACACTGCGGCCCATATCCATCCATCTGAAACAACAGAGCCCCTGCGTAATAGCAGTCATCATTCAACTTCACTAATCCTAGGCTACAGGGGATTGTCTCGTCACTGCAGTGCCTATTTCCACCCTGGACACGCGGAGGCTGGTCGCTGTAGCATTTATCGGCTACTTACAATGGCCGTCTGCCCCATACAATGCAACTTTGCTCAGACAAGTGTGAAACACCTCCATCACTGGCGCATCAGCTGCATTGCGCCATTGTTTTTTATGGCAAGTCTTTTCGTATGCCCATGGTAATTGGGTGCCCTTAGAAGGAGGAGGAGTGTAGGGGTCAGTAACCGGTTCAGTCCAATATGGGGTTAATTTCCACCCTATGCCCCTTGGCCTATGACGTAATGGAGCCCGTCACATGTACCCCGTCCCAGTCCGTATATGCTGAAAAACGTACGCCGACCAAGACTACAGTCGGCCAGGCAGACTAGCGGTGAGGCACCTGGCCTGCCTCCACGAGCCCTTATATCCCAAATTACTGATCTTTAGGACCACCCCACCTTGGGTCAGCGGAGTCCGTAGGCACAAGCCATGGGCCACTGCAGTCCCACACAAACGCACAGCTATCGCTCACTCTGTCCAAATCCAGCGTCCACATATCTACAGGGTAGCAGTAAGCTCGGCAACCACCCGAAGCACCCTGGTTCAGGGTTCGAGCTCTGCGAGGCACCACTACGACCGACGTGCGTGCGAATCCAGGTGTAAAAATGGGTTCGGCGGGGCTCGACTCGCCCATCGGCCCGGCCGCAGTGCATTTCCCGCGCTGAAGGAGAAGAGGTATGACTGCAGAACCCATTCAGACTGGGCAGGAGAGCCCCGGACTATATGCCAGGTGCTTCCACTTTTTTCTTGGCTCCATAGGTTTTTCCACTCGCACTGCTCAGCATCCATCAATTTGTACTAGACCCTCTTCCCCAATCACAAAATCGCCATGCCCAAGAAATTCCGCGGCGAGAACAGTAAAGGTAAATCACCCGTTAGGAGGAACATGCCGATGTCCACCTGCCATAAATCGCGACCCAACGGACACTGTGGGCCCCGGGGAAGCCGCGTCAATCTACTCGAACCCACTTACTTACCTGCCATCCACGCTTTTCGGCTCGCGCATCCCTATTTCCTACACCACTGGCAGTGGCGGCGGCTAACGACCGCAAGGCCGCCGCACAGGCCGAGAAGGACAACAAGAAACGGGCCGAGAAGGAGAAAAAGGAAGCCATGGAGTGGGCCGACGGTGCGAAGAAGGGCGGCAAAAAGGAGGCCGAGGAGGCCAAGAAGGCTGAACGGCTGGCCAAAAAGAAGGAGGCCGCCGCGCTTCTGGCTGCTGAGGAGAAGGACCTGGCCAAGAGCAAACCGATAGCCAAGTCCCAATCGCTCAAGCCCGCCGTGGGTGCCGCGGTAAGTCCCATCATGCTGTCCTGTAGCCGATGTTTAGATGAGGCCCCTATACCGCTGAGCCCGCTCACTAGCTATTATCTTTGTGCAAACCGACTCCCCCCCGGAAATAATTTTCTAACTCCACTCCCACGAACCCCGTTCGCTCCCCCTCCCTCTCCCTTCCCTCGAGCAGAAAACCGCCCAGAAGAAGACGGCACAAATCGAGTCGTTCCAGGCGGCCAACCGGCCCCCGGTGGCCTCGTATGCGGCGCGTAACATCAACGACGCCCTGGACCTGCTTTCCATCGTCAACACGCCCGATGTCACCCCGACAGATCCTACAGCTGCGGATTCTGACCTAGACGACAGCGGAGAGTCCACTGGAACCCGAGCCCGGCCAGTTGCCACTGCCGCCACACCTAAGCTGACCGCTGGCGGTCGTCAGGTCGAAATCGAGCGGCACCCGGAACGCCGCCATAAGGCGGCCCTGGCGGCGTACGAGGAGCGCGAACTCCCTCGACTCAAGGAAGAGAACAAGGGACTTCGCCTCAACCAGCTTAAACAAATTTTGTGGAAGAACTGGCAAAAGTCGCCTGAAAACCCGTTCAACCAGGCCCACCTCGCCTACAACGCCTCTCAAGGCGAAGTTGCAGCATTGGCTCATGACCAGCGATCGCGTCTCGAGTCACGGCTACGAACGGACTAAGGGGCTAGTATTTTCTAGTTTGGTTTTTTTTATTTGTAAGGTCTGTGGAGTTTGGGTTCAAAGTATAACGTCTATATACCCCGACTGTTAAGGCTCCTACTAAAGGCCTTACTAATCCACGGCCCATTACATACAAATGACATGTCCTTGCCTTTCTCGGTACGTGGCACAATCGTCGGCCACCTGCTTGGACTAATTATTTCGTATTGGCAATGCATGTAAACTTCTCCCCCCCACACACATACACATGCGGGCACCCGACGAAGCCACGTTGAGCTGAAGACATCTTTTTTTAAAAAAAAATAGTGGTGAGGATCAACCGGCGCCATTATGATAATAAACATATACAAACTAGGAGACATTTGATATAATGGGGAGGCAAGAGTTGATGGCGCCCGAATTTACAAGTAGTGGCAACCGAACGGACCAAAAACAAACCAACGGTGGTAGACTACAGAAAGGCTGACTCGTCGTCGATTAGGGTGTCACACTCGCTAGTGCTACCACCGCTGGACTGCATCATGGAGAGAAACACCGGGTCGCTGGCCTTGTCAATGTCGACGGCGCTGTGCCGTGTCTCGTCGCCGATGGTGGTTGCGCACTTTTCCATGACGGTCCCAAAGTGACAAGTCACAGCGGGACCCATATCGAGACTCTTGAGGTGGTGGTCAACAGGTTTAGTACCCGCGAAGGCAAGGCCATTTGACGGAAGGCCACTGCTAGCACTGGCTTGTGTCGACAGGAACGAAGGCAAACCGATGAGGTTGTGACGGTAGGCCGAGAGCATGACCGGGTGGAAGAGCAGGATAACGAGGTTGGCAACCCCCTGGAGCGAGAAGAGGAAGTTGATGAAGAGGGTGAGGTCTAGACTACTTTGGGCGTCCCAAGCGGCCTGGAACTGACCGACGGCGTAAGGTACGAACAGGACCGTGCATAGGATAGGGTAGGCAATGATAAGTCGGGCGTTACGCAGCAGGGTTTGAGACCGCTGGCGGGAGGTACTATCCAGGGCGAACCGCCGTAGCTGCGCCTGAGTGCGGAACAACGTGATGAGGATGGCGGCCACGACCCCTACCATGTACAAGAGGATGATGGGTAGCCAAATGGTGAACCACAAGAGGAAGAACCGTTGCGCCGGGGAGCCCGGGGAGCTCACGGTGATGGTCCCGTTCTCCAGGAACCGGTAATCCGGGAGGATGAGGTACCACACCGAAAAGAAGGCGCTGGAGGCCGCGGCGATAGCCGGATACCGACTACGGATCCGAGCGTGGCGCGGGAGTCGGTGGAAAATCACGAGTTGGAGATCCAGGACAATCATGGCGTTCAGCGCGATAAACCACATGAGGCTGAACATGTTGAACCACGTGAGGAACCGCGCGTATCCGGCGTCCATCGGAGGTGGGCTCTGGCCGAACGCGAGTGGGTTGGTCAGGACGTCGATAATGCGGAGTGGGAAGTCGGCGAAACTGATCCACAGCGCCAGCGAGAAGGACGGCGACTCCTTGCTCAAAGGCTTCTTATGCCAGACCCATAGGATGAGAAATATGGATATGATGCTGCAGAGTAGCGAGAGCCCCAGTATTACGAAGTTAGCGGTGAAGTAGGCCAGAAGATTGATCATCGTGGCGATTGGGAACTAGGTAAGGGTTGAGATCCCAAAGAAAGTCTGAGAGATAGGGTAGGGGGTGACGGTTGAAGTAGGTGGTGATGAAGGGGTGGGAGGAAGGAGGGTCAAGCTTCAGAAATTAAGTTGGGTTCAAGTGGCTGGCGAAGTGAATTGGGGCCCGGATAACGGCTTGAAGTCTGTTCGCTTGGATCTGGAAAATGGTTGTTAAGTATTGGTACCGTACATTGAGAATGTGGTACTGAGGACAAGCATAGATGATTGGTGTGAGGAAGTATATAATACGCAACATGCCGCGGAAACGTAGTGAGATCGAACTAGGAGGGGTGGGCGAGCGGCCGTACTTGGGATTTTATATACTAGTTTCATTTTGAGAACCGTCGCTTCCGCCCTTGTCTCTAAACACGTACTCACACACACGCAATAAAATATATCTGACGATCTGATCCCAAAGGTGGACAACATGACCTTGGGCCGTGCTTCACGGTAGACCGACTACTCCACCCGTCGTCCTTCACTTTACGCCATTCTCATTCAGTTGCTACACTCTTGCCCCTCCCCACTAAAGGCCGAGCTAGCCGAGGGCACCCTCTTTCCGTAGTTACCATATCCAGGGCAGTTGCAAGGTTGATCCAGGGCAGTCGGTTAGAATGTAACTTCATCGGCTCCAACCTGTTTTTTTTTTTGGATGTACACGTACTCACTCACCCTCCCCCACGCTCCTCCGGTGCTCTGATCGTGGTAGCGGTCAATACCGCCTCTCTTACCTAACCCTCATACTACGCCAGGGCGAGGATGCAAGACAAGGCCCCTCCGCTGGGCGGAGGAAGTCAGCTCTCCCTCTCTCTCCCCACACGCACATCTCTCCCAACATGAGGTCAATCAGAACCTCATCAGGCAAGGCGATCCGTTAGCATCGCTCTTCCCCCCTCCTTTCGTCTGCCCTATACTGAGAATGTGTCGACCGCGACATCACAACGCTATAAATGGATCGAAAGATAGTAGCTTAGTCGCGGCCACTCTGAAGGCCTGATATGGAAGCCGCAATGGTGGTTGATGGGACGATGTTAATGTGAAGGTAGGTGGGCGGTGTTTCATTACTATTGAAAAAATCGATAAGATTGGCGTAATTTCGGATTGGAGACGTAGGTCGCGGTAGAGAAGTAGAGAGAGAAATTGTTGAGATGGATGAGAAAAGGAGCACTCATAACGAACTGATAGTTCCCACCTTGATCGCCTAGTTTGGATAGAATGTATAGCGATAGCTGGCTAGACAGAAACAGCCAGGACCCCGAGTCGCCGCCCTGCATTAAGGAGCCTCCACCGAGTGGGAGGTCAATCAGGTTGCGAAACTTGACCGTCAGCCAGGACTGTGGTACGGCTCTATCCTCTCCCCATCTTCATATTCTGGGGTTCCTTTAGGCTCCCGCTTGACATAATTCATGAATGCCAGATCTTTGTCATTGGCCGCTTCGACCTTGAGATTGATACATTTTTATCTCAGTTTTATACGGGTATTGAGGTCTGGTTTTTTGGGGGGGATGAAGTAGGGGAGAGGTAGAGGTTTGCTGTCGAATGACCATATCGCGTTGTACCGAAAATTACCATAACTTACAGTAGCCAGAGCATCTTGGACATGTTCAGGCGCATCGATAACGCCCTTCTTTAGAAGCTAGTGTTGACCCGGAAGAGTGTGGGAGGAATGAAGAACATAAAGAAGACTGTAGTCGTGGTAGGTCATGCGTTGGCAGTCTACACAGATAAAATTAGAGAGCAAACCAGTACCTATGCCCTAGAAGGTGGTATATTCCTATCCCTAAATAGTATACGTGTCTTCTTTAGGGTCTTCCCAGGGGCGCCTTGTCAGACATGTCGGCTCCTCCGCACGAAATAACGTCAAAACTGGCCAGGGGATTGTCCCGGGTGGGAAATGACGACGGTATGGACTAACGGTGCAAGTGCGTGCCAAGGCCCAACAGCCGACATTGTTCATTTGATTTTAGTTGGCCAGTATTATATAAGGGATAATAGACAACCAAAAATTGGCCACCGACATTCTAAAAATAACCTATGCGGCAGGAGTAATGACATCTGTCTTCAAAAAATTAAATAGTTGAGGAAGCAAGGTAACTTACCCACAACCAGGGCCGAATATTGCGGGTATACCAATATAGGACACCTGGGTGGTGATGGGTTATCCCGGAAATAATTGGCAGCGTTCCTAGTTCTCAAGGCTCACTCATAAAGGCCGGTCAAGTTAAACCGGCCACTTTCGTCCGTGTCTCCTCTAGGTAATCTTAGCAGTACCTAGCGTTGCCTCCTTCCCTCATTCATGTCATTGACAACATCCGGCCGACGAGAAGGCTAGGGTAAAAAAATACATGATAATATATCATCAACATCTGGAGTACTCTGTAGAGTATAAAGAACACATCTCTAATGGGCTAAACACGGGATAAAAACACTTTATTCGAAAAGCAACGTGAAAGAAGATGGATATGCTTTTCGGCAGAAATTATCCAAAGCTTTTATTTTATATTTTTCGTAGTTTGCTCACTTCACCTTAATTCGATTTTTATTCGGTTGGAGGGGAGATGAAGGTGGGTGCGAGGCAAAATTCTATGAACAGATCTCATCGTATCTATTCTGTCATATTTTCGTAGCTTGCTTAGTAGAGAAAATTATACGAATTATCTGAAACTAGTGATTGCCTTGGTAAAAGTTTATTATAATTTGGTGAGAGCAGCGAAACAGAATGGTGCAGAAAAAATTGAGCCCTATGACCGAAGGTGTAGACTTAACAAACTGATAAGGAAACAATGATAAAAATCAATCAAAGCTATCGGAGAAGGGAAGGAGAAACTTGTAGCTTGCCAAGCTAAACCTTTGACAATCTAGGAGGCGACGGGGATGTTGCGCAAGGAAACGGGAACCTTAGATATCAACACCAGCAGCAGGCCGTCCCGGAAATTGGCATTAATATTGTCAGCATTGACACGGCTACGCGAAAAGGGTACGTGATAGTTGACGCGACGGGTTACTTGGTCGGCACTACCGGTACCATTGCCTTCACCGGGTCGGAGTGATCTACCGCCCTTCCCGTTAGAAGCTTCAACTGTAGGGCTAGCGCTAGTCGCCGAGGGTAAGCTAGTCTTGATCACGAGGATATGGTCATCCTCTACTTGCACAGAAACGTGCTGGAATGGGATACCGGCCAGAGGAAGCTCGATCATATAATTTTCTGCATCCTCAGTGAAGCTGCTCCCACGCACACCAACGCGACGAGGATGACGATGCTCCTGGAACGGACAAGGTACGTCATGGAAATTAAAGTGGGTGCCTTCAATATCGTGGTGATGATTGCGGCCACCGTAAAGGTGATGGTGGTGGCGACTACAGCGGTGGCGCTGTTCTTCGTGAGCTCGAGGAACGCCTCCGCGGGCAGCGGGAAATGGTACTTCAGAATTTGACCACCACGGGTTCTGGGTTCAAGGGTAGGTGTGAAACTCAGCGTCGGAGGGATCGCTCTCATCGGTCGTAGAGTCGTTGGTCTCACCACGGTGGCCAGCTTTGGTTTGATCGTGAGGGATACCAAAGAACCGGTTCAAGTGGTCAAAGGGTGCGTGTGAATGATAACCACCATGTCCATGGCCACCGGGGTGATTGCGGTGACCGCTTCGGTGGGGTGAGCCGTGTCGTCGAGATGTAAACAAATTAAGCATCGTGGTGAGTTAAAGCAGTCGAGAGGCTCGTGGGAGAATGTGGAGTGACCACACCGAGTAGATAAGACGCAAAATGAATTGGGAGTAACGTGCTAGAGATCAGGCGGCAAAATATAGGGAAGGTTAGTTAGTTAAACTAGTAAGGGCCGAGTAGGGCCCCTTAATATATCTGAAGATAGGTAGGGAGTAGATGATGCCTGAGGCGATACTCTACCCAAGCGAAAGCGGTCCCACAAAAGCCTTTTTCACATTGAAATAACGGCTGACCCAACCACAGCCGCGGACGGAGGGCGTCATCTCGGCACAGGTTTCTCTAATTCGCCCATGATAACCATATCCACCCTATGGCCAGGGAAGTGCACCTCCAGCGCCAGGGTTTCCAGCGCTGGTTGCATGCAACGGATTACGTTTACGCTGCGGTGGCACGGACAAGGGTTTCCTACCACCCTAGGCCAGCAAATTAGACGTCCATTAAGCTCCTCTTCGGCAACTTTGACCTGCTCACCTCTCGGACCCCTTGGTCATTTGGTAAAATTCCACCAATAGAAGTCCACCCCACTTAATAAATAGAGCTCCGGCCGAACAAGGGGTATACAAGCTTGGCACGGACCGGAATAATGATCTAGCCAATCCCCAGTGCCAGTGGAAAAGGTATCTAGCCCCTGGACTGTGCTGCAGCCGAGGGGCTCCATAGCTTCATTGATTTAGCCACCAACTAACCCGGAAAACAGAGAATTGACCTGCTAGCCGTGACCCTCGTTGATAACCCTAAAATCTTGAGCGACTTGGGACGATGAAACTTGTGGGGAAAAAGAGCAGTTGAACTACGGAGCTATGGCTGCGGTCAACACACATGCTTTTTTTTGTTCCTAAAGAGCTACCTTAGCAACTCCTCCGGCCGTCCATTCTGCAACTCCCCAGACCAACCCAAGCTTTCAACATTCGAGCAAGGCTTGCAGCCTTGCTTAAATAGTCCACCAATCCTGCCCATCTCAGCTTGGGCCAATCGATCCCCGAAGCACTATTACTCTGCCCTTATGTTGCATCATCCCCGCCCCCCTTTAATGTTGCCAAGCCTCCAAGAAAGCTCATTAGTTGTTAATCATCCAAAATTTTACTTGCTAGGTCCAGTATCCTGTTGCTGAGATCCCCAACATACTCCACCAGTTATCTTGACTATTTGACGTGTATCCCATTTTACCAACTCTACAGGAGCTCATGTACTCAAACACAGCATCTCACTCTAAAAATCGGGCGTTTTAATAATTGCAGGTTAGAGATATAGGGTTTTGTAGCTCCATTGAACAACTCAAATTGCTCACAAAATAGGTGTTCGGCGAAAGCCATTAATACGATTATACCAAAGTGTGATCGATATAATGATTTACGACTTTTACAGTAAGTGCCAAGGAACGGCCTTGTGATGCCGCTAATGGGGACTAGCTGGCGTGGGGAGGGGGTTGTAACGGGCTTTTCCTAGCGGTACGACAGTTCAAGCAATAGGCGATAAGTAAGGTGAAGTGTGAGTGTAAGGCGAATACGATTGAGAAGGAGTGAATTGGCTAGAGCAAGGGTGTAAGGAATGCGACAAGCGTAAAGGGAGGGATAGAATGGCAGTGTTATGAACGTCAAATGATACAAAGTGTAGGTTAACAGACGGATAAGAAACTGGAGAGGAGGTGGCCTGACCTAGGTTTATATGGTCGGCTGGCAACCTTAGCAGTCGGCTGTAGGGGATCTGCAGTTCGTGTCCTCAGTGGGTGAATATTGCATGCTCGTATAGTTGGTTTATGGGTACTACAAGCCTCATTACTACTTTTGGCTCATTATCAAGTCAAAACTAACTTTTAGTTTGTTATGAGCTATATGGTTTGTATTCCCTTTCATTTGGCCATCCTAGCGTCTATTTTTGACGCCACTTCTCTAATGACTCTTCATGATATTTTCTATAGCCTTGTTTGACTGAGGTTGTGGTATTTATAATGCCAATTGATAAACTTTTGCAGAAAGGACGCACCTCCATTATCATAATATATATGTATATCAAACGTAACCTCGGCCCTACAATGATTACTATCACCCCAAATCACTTGGTCACTCCTTTTATATATCATGTTTACTTGAATAAATTACTGTGCAGGCTACATGCACTATACAAGTTTCAAGGATTCTCATGGCAGCACACATCTAAAACATCCACCTTCTGCCAAGTAAGTACTAGTTTGACTATGACAGACCTAACAGGGTTTGGTAATTGGTAGCTAAATGATGAACATTAATACCTAATCCAATAACTGATAAGTGGGAAAAAGTTGAAAAAAAAGAATAAAACGTCAGCGGCAGGATTTGAACCTGCGCGGGCGAAGCCCATATGATTTCGAGTCATACCCATTAACCACTC